>JAATLQ010036078.1:0-34862 GCA_013421005.1 Heliconius erato x Heliconius himera | reverse complement strand
ATTATTGGTTAAGACCATCGAAAAAAGTTTCCGGACACCAAGAAATCTACTCTATTGTCAACATAAATTATCCATTATTTTTTTTTTATATAAAGATGACGTTTTGTATGTGTTTGTAAGTGAATTTGATTGATACACTTAAATAAAAAAAAAACACCCATATGAATTTATTTATTACTTTTTTAAGTTTACTATCGATAGTAGCGACCCCTAAAAGTTGAATAAAAAATAAAAAAAAAATACAGAAGCCCTTTTTCATCTCATAGATCATAATTACGGGGTGTCCCTTAAGAAAATAGTAAAAAAAAATTTTTCGTTCAGATAAGAACCACCCTAATAGGTATATATACCAATGTATATATATCTATTATGTAGATATATTTAAATGATTGAACAAGACTCTCTTTAAGCATAATTAATGTGTAATTAATGGAAACATCGACATTGTAATTTAAATTTAAAAGTATAATATTTTTTATCGACATTAAGAATTAATTTCAATCTCAAGAGAGTTGAATACATTTTAATGATAATTAAAGCTGTCTTTTAAATGTGCTCCAAGTCATTTTTTTCGTACCTCCCCCGCTCCATTCGTTTTTCAGTAGAATTTGAGACACTGCATGTTGAGTGGCTGAGCTAAACGCCGCATATTGTCTACCAGAGCGGGGTAATAGTAAGCAAAGTTTATCTTTAAATCAATTATTTTTAGTAACTTTACCTGTGTCTATTATTTTAAGCTTCACGTTATATCCTGTAAATAACAGGTCAGAGAGAACTTCGTGTTAATGCACTGCGTTCCCCGCTTTCCTCCCAATATTCGAGACATAATCTGATGAGCAGAACTCAACACTCCCAACTCCAACTCCCTTTGTCTTGTTTTATAACCCCAACGAGGACCTGACCTCAGTAACGAAAGTATACATATTGAGAATCGAACATCCTTCGGATTTTACTGTTCTCAATAGAAATCATTTCACCGGATTAAGAACTTACATGTGTAATTTCTCTTTTTGTTAATTATTATTTTGTTAGTTTCTTAAATAATAAAAAAAAAACATTAAAAAAAACTACAAGAGGCGCGGCCGCTACGAGAACGTAGCGGGAATCGAGTTCGCGCCTCTAAAACCAGAAGGTTTTATACATTTTCTAAAACAGTACAAAGTAGACAAGAGAAACAAAATAAATAATCGTTTGTTTTTGTAGTTACAATTGTATTTTCTGTTATTCTATAGAATAGAATACGAACTAGATATATAATACGTACTACGAGTAGCTACAGCACAAAGTAACGTGAATTAATAATGAATATTAATTTGACAGCTGTCAATTGTTTATGATGTAAATTTTCTGAAAGACAAAGTGACGAAGACTGCTAAACAAACTGCCAAGTGTATTTTTTTTTTGTTTGATTAGTGTTTAAATGTTTTTGTTGGACGTCGTGGCATAAACGCTACGGTTGTAACTTCGATTCCTACTTAGGGGGAATCAGAGATTTTCATTACTTCGCTCTGGTAACAACACCGAGCGGCGTTTCGAATCGATTGTTTTTAAAGTTACAATAGGATTTTCTATTGCACAGAATAAAAGACGAACTAACTACAGTACAAAGTGTTGTTGTTGTTGTTCTTTGTTTATGGCGTTCCGCAGCACAAAGATAGAAAGAGAGGGCACTTTTTAATTTTAATTTGACAGCTGTCAATTGTTTGTGATCTAAACGTTAGAGACGAAGACTGATAAACAAAGTTATCGTACATACGTACGATTTTTTTTCATTTTATGAGGCTGTTGTATAATGTTTGATTGCGATCGTGATTGTTGTGAGATCGATAACATACATACTTGAGAGTAATTCATTGTATCCGTTTCCTTGCTCCGGTAACAAGACAGTGCGGCGTTGAGTTTCGCCACTCAATACGCAATTTCCCGAATATTGGACGGTGCGTGGCGAAAAGATTGTCTTAACACTAGGATCCATGTCGACCTTGATATATGTGGGATACAGCGTGAAGTAATTTAATTTTTTTAAAAATATACAGACAGGAGGCCAGTCGTGGCGCAGCGGCACAAGCATGTGACAATAAACGCGACAGGTTTTGGGTTTGAATATTAGTCGAGGCAATGAAATATTTAATATTTTTATTTCTTCGTTCTGATGTCGAGGCAAAGCGCGCCGTTGATTAATATACTCAACACGCAATCCCACCAGAAGTGATGGGGAACGGAGTGCCTTAACACTAGGTTTCCTCTGCCTACCCTGCTGTCTATGTGCGGGATACAGAGTGAAGCTATAAAAAAACATATACAGACTAACTGTACTAAGTGATCGTAAATAATGAATGTTAATTTAACATTCTCTCAATTTTATCTCATTCGTTTAAATGTAAATTTTAATGGACAAATGGCAGCGTAAATAATAGATGACTTGTATTCAGAAATTACTGACAATTTCATTTATACTGGCATTTATCACGCAGCTTACACCGCGTCGTCAATTAAAAAGTAAGCAAGTTACCGTGCTTACTGCGTGATACAGCGTGAAGCTGACAAAACGACAGTTGTGTTTGACACATGACACATTCTACGACGAGCGAGAGGTAACTCTGACCGCAGTACAGTATTAAAACGAGTAACTAAATATATAATCTACAGCCGAGCACTAGCGTGCGACTGTACACGCGACGGCTGTGGGTTCGATTACTACTTGGAGGAATTATATATTTAATATTTTTGTTTGGGAACTAGACTAAACATGGCGTTGAGCTCCACCACCCAACACATTATGTTAGCCTCGAAATTTGGGCAGAAAGCGAGTGCCATGCCATATGAATGTGGCATTGTGTACTAAAGATAGTACTTAGTTGGTTTATAAAAGAAATTAAAAAAAAATAAGCTTTCAAATACATGTTAATTATCTAGGTAACTATATTTGGCTCCTCTAGAAACGCGTAGATGGATGGATGGATGGATGGATGGATGGAGCTATAGATATTTCAGAAACTACTAAACTGATATTGAAATATAAATTTAATAAATAATAAAATTGCGCCACGACTGGCCTCGATGAAAATAATAAAAAAAATATCATTTTCCCGATTTGGGATCGACTATCGATGGAACTACCGTGTTTACAAATGCTGTTCCACTGCGCCACGACAACCTAAGTTCATAATCTCGTCATGACTTTTAAGTTTAGAGAAATTTAGTGGCATAAACATTTTAATTTCTATTATTTTGAATCTAGGTCTAAAAGTTCATTCCCTAATGGTATTTATTCTGCATATAATTAACTATGGCACAATAACAAAATTAATCATATCCGTGCATACATAATATTATATTGACACTTTCTTAACCCATGTCAAATTATGAAATACAAAATGTAGACAAAGGCCCGAGGTGCCTCTTCAAATACGACCGGCCCGACCCGAGGCACTGTCAATATTTGTTAATTACTTATATAATTACCCAAAAATGTGATGAACGGGACAGTTTTCGGGTACATGCTATGGTCGTGGGTTCGACTTATTTTTCGCTACTCAATAATCAGTGTCTTGGTAAAAGGCTGAGGCGTCTCTGCAAATGAAATTTGTCTATAATTACGGGAAATTATCCAAAAATGTAATGGACAGTGTCGGAGAACACCACGACGGTTGTGGGTTCGATTCCCAATAGGGGGAATAATATTTTCAATTCCCCATTCTAACACGATATAGTTCGGCATTGAGTTTTGCTAATCAACATGCAAGCTGAGTCAATAATTGTTAATTACTTATATATAATTATGAGTAATTAGGTAGTAGGTATCCAAAAATTTGATAAAATAAAAATTTGGGAGGCTGTATCCCGAACTCAGGGCAGTAGCAGTGGAACAGTGTCTAAGCACACGCGATGATAGTTGATAAATGACTGAGATGCTTCTTCAAACAAAACCCGTCAGGCCCAAGGCTCCGTCAATATTTGTGACTTACTTAAATAATTACAGGGAATTATCGTTGTCGTCCCCGACGGCGGCACAGGGGCGCTCTGGCAACGAGTCAAACCGTAGCGTAGCGTTGAGTCCAATATTCAACACACAATGCCTCGAAAATTAGGAGGAAAATAGGGAATGGAGTGTTATAACACTAGGTTCCCTCTACCTATTTTGTTATGGGCAGGGCATAGCGTGAAGATGAAAAAACCCAAAATCTGATTAAAGTGGACTGCAGGACGTCATCATAACGGTTGTGGGTTCGATTCCGATGGATTAGTTTCTTAACTCTAGGCTCCCTCTTTCTACTTTGCCATATGCGGATACTGACTGAAGTTTAAGAAAATGGCACATTTTCTTTGATTATTCTACAGCTTGTGTCTACTTTTTTTAAGCAATCCAAATACTCTAGATAACTAAGCCGGAAGTCTGAAGAATGTAACTTATCAATTGAACCCTAAAAATGGAACCCTTACAGGAACACTAAATTGTCCATCTGTCCGTCTGTCAAGAGCATATACCTCGCGATCGCATGGATGTATCAAGCTGAAATCAATATCAAATATTCAAAACTACGGTCCCGTACTAGACGTCTCAAACAAAATCAAGCTTCTAAGTCATCGCTGTCAATCGACATGATCAACTATGCATC
This sequence comes from Heliconius erato x Heliconius himera, assembly GCA_013421005.1. Taxonomy (NCBI): domain Eukaryota; kingdom Metazoa; phylum Arthropoda; class Insecta; order Lepidoptera; family Nymphalidae; genus Heliconius; species Heliconius erato x Heliconius himera. Next base: position 30,243 of record JAATLQ010036078.1, on the reverse strand, counting down.
GTTTTTACTGCATTTTACAAGAAACTGACCGCGTCATTAAAACCTATAGGATACTTCATGTGGACCTACAGTTATGAAATTTGGAACAAAGTAAGTACGTACTTAAAATACAAATAAAAGAAAAGAATCCGAAGATGGAAATATTTATATTGTTATAAATATTTGTACTGTGGAAATATTTATATTAGTTTTAGTTTTTACTATAACAAATTAAAAATTGTAGTGAATTTCAATTTTTTGTTGACCTAGTATTTTAAAATTAGTGCGGATCCTTTCGTACTTTAGAGGCAGTTGTGACTTTATTTATATTATTTCTTTTTACACACTCTATTAGATAAGCCAAGGTGGTGGTGGTTTTATTTCTAATATTATTATTAAAACAGTTCTTATTTGCTATCAATATAAAATATCCCCGTTTTTAATTTAAGTACGACTGCCATTTGATTTTTTTTCTTACGTCACTCTCATAATTATGACGGACTCAATGACACTTAAATTGTCAAAAAACGCTCAGCCCCGCCGAGTGGGAATCGAACCCACAGCTTTTGCAGTCGAACGTTGTGCCGACAGCGATACGACAGTTTCTTTTCTTGATTTTATAATAATCTTTACGTATAATAAAATTGTAACTGATCGCTGTCTGCATATGAAATTCATCATACATTATGTTTTATATCAGTCGGTTCCTAAATTAAAAAGTTACTATTTTAATGCAGACGCAAGCTTACAGATATTATTAGCGAACTCGTGTAAAAGAGGGTAGATGTAGATGAAAAAGATAATAAAAGCAGTGGAATTGTGTCAATCGGGGGTAGTTGCTTGTAGGCAACGGCCCCTATTAGAAGGAAACTAGTGTGAAGAATTGTTAGTAGGTGATACATATCACTTATTGCAATTACATAGTATCTCTTTCCAAATAGTTTAGAATCATATAGACGATATACGTTGTTATCGCGTTTTTTTAAAAAAACGATAACCGCTTCCGGTTTTGTAAAAATATATATATTTTATAGTACTAACCTGTCCCTGGGTTTGCGCGTTGTTGGGATCACCAGACTCTTTCCCCCAAGAGCACTTCACAGGTTGCCCGTTCACATCCGCGTTGTGTACGGCGACGATGGCGTGCGTTGCACTTTCTTTTGTGGAGAATCTGGAAAACGCGGTTTATTTAGATATTGAAAAATAATAAGCTATAAGAAAAATAATTAGCAATGTAGGCTGAGGAATCCTAGTGTTAAGACACCGTTCTCCGTTCTCCACGCGTTGCCCAATAACGCGTTGATTAGCTTAATTTAACGCCGCACTTTCTCTTTCTACTTTTTACTAGAGTGAGGAAATGAAACTAACTAATTCTCTTCCCAGTGGGAATCGAAGCCATATGCGTAGAACCAAACAAAAACTTTATTTTAATAATTAAACTATGTTAGAGATTATAAAATTCTCGCAATATTTAACAAAATTCAAGGCTCTTTTAATTTTTTTTGCAGCTTTACGCCTTTTCTCGCACGTCAGGGTAAGTCACTTCCTCGCCTTGCGCCCAAATTTCGAGATATGAGCTCAGAGTGGCGTAATTCTATAATTAAATATTTAATATTTTTATTAGCACACTCTATACAAGGCAAAGCTGGCAACGAGTTCCGTCACTCAACACGCAACACACCTGAAAGTTAGACGGAAAGTGGGGAACGAAGTGCTTCCCTCTGTCCACCTTATTTTTTCACGCTGTATGCTACTGTACTGCATGTAGTAGATATGGTACAGCGTGAAAAATTAAGGCTCTAATTAATTATACTAACAAAATTCACTTACCTGATAAAAGCATATCCTTTGTCTTTAAACACCCTTATCTCTTGAATAGTTCCGAACGGCTGGAAGGTCTTCTGCATCAGTTCCTCGGTGAGACCGGTGGTGAGACCGCCGCAGTAGACCGTACAGTTTGTTGGTGAACTTTGATTGTAGACTTCGTCGAAGGTAAGTGGCTTCGAATTTACTGGAAAAATAATTTATTTTAAGAGGATGTTTCGATAAGTAGCTTTTACATTCGGTTTCGCCCATGTGGTCTAATACTACTAATATCATAGACTACTCTATTCGTACGTCCATAGAGTCAACGCCGCGCATCGTTTACCAGAGTGACGCAGCGTCTGACTGTAAACTTGATGGTAGTGGGTTCGATTCGTGCGTGGTGACCATAAGATTCACCCTGCCCATTCTACTATATGCGGGATACAGCATTAAGCCTCATAAATAAAATTTATTTTGATAAAAACTGGTTAAATATAAAAAACACACAATTTTAAAAGAAAAAGCAACCCTTGTTTTTAAATGAAAAAATAATATAATACGCAAATATTCGTTTCAAAGTAATAATTAAGTAAAAACTTTTTAAACAGGACTTTTATATTTCTTTATAATGTTTTAATACAATCAAATATTCAAAGGGTTGTTTAAACAGAAACGATTAATATTTTACTTAAGAAGTAATAGTTGTGGCGCAGGGGTACACGCAGGTTGTGGGTTCTATCCAGCGTTGCCAAATTTTATTTAGGTCAAAAGCCGGTTTTTGAATTTTTTTAATAAAAAATCGGGATTTTTTCGCCAAAAGAGGAACAAAAAATTTTAAACAATGATTTAATTTATTATTTATTTGAGTTTTAAATAAAGCTGTCGATGGTGACAGATATCAATATAAAATATTTAATGATAAAACGTCCCTTATACGATATTGTTTTGATTTACCACACACACACACACACACATGTAAAGCAGTTAAGCCTTCAGAATAATAATACGTAACTTGCGAATACATATATGAGTGTATTTCAGAAAAAATGACCCTAGCAAAATTAGACTGTCCCACAACTTTAAGCTCTTTTATTTCTAATTTATTATATGGATCATGTGGAAATAAGATTTTATATGGTTAAAGTAAATGTTTTAATGTTGACTTAAATTAAAAAGTACCATAAAAAGCGGCTAACTATTTTTATATTTAAAAGAAAGCAAAATATGAGGTAAAGATTTCGACTGTCCCACGGTGCTCTTGCCGATTTCAAATACGTCTTACTTTTAATATATTAGACTTTAAATATGTTTAAGTGTTTAAATATATTCACAGGTATTTTTTTAAGTGTTTTTTCAATTCATATGTGATAAATTTACAGTACTTTTAAATAATATCAATATTTTAATCTTGTCCTACGAAAACTATAGTACCGGAAAGTCCTGAGTAGTCACGGTGAGTTTGATAACTTACACAAGTAAAATCTACTAATTTGTATTGGTTTTGTCTTCCTGGTACCACTATAATCGTATTTGTAAAATTGCCATTATTATACTAAAGTTAGTTTCGACAAAAACTGTGACGGAAGTTTCTGTGTCTTCGGGGTACAAAAAAAGTGTTCCGAGTAGTGACGATGTTTTAAACACAAATTAATTCGTTTTCTTTTATTTATCACGTAGTAATTCAACAAAAATCTAACCTATATTACATTACTACAGCTAAAAACAATTTAATTTAATTAAATGCTAGTTATTTTTAACTTGAAAAGTTTTTTGGGATGTAAACGTCACTTCCTGTGCGTTACGTGACATATTACCGGAACAAAACTGTGACTATTAGGAATTGTAAAGCTTAGTGCACAAAGAATGTTTAAAAATTTTAATTTATAACTCATGTGTAACACTTGGAAATTACGGAGAGATCAAAAGTATCATTTGTATAATTTAAAATTAATTCGCGCAGCTATAGGGAATATCAAGGTTTATGGGTAAATATTCATTTATTAATCGGAGATCCTCCGGATAACCAGCAAGAGCTGGCTATTTATATATATGCTCTGCATAATTTTAGAAAGCAAAGCCGTGATAGTGATTGAGCTTGCAGTTATTTGGATCTGACTCATCGCCTTCCTTCGGGAATGAGTGCATTACATCGATCTTCCACGAGTCTGGGATTACATCAACTGAGTAAAGATGCCGAAACAAATAAAAAAGCGTTGGAGTCTGACATTACGTAATGTGAAATATTGTGAGAAAAATCCAATACTTAAATCTGGTTGTAAATACCGAAATTTGCAATAATCTGGTTGAATCTGCCCACAAATTTTAAAATTTCTGGCAATGCAACTTCCACTTCACTTCCGATGGTGAAGTAGACATACCACCAAGTTAAGAGTAGTCTGAAATGTAGTAAAGCAATGAAAGCAGATGGAGTTACTGCAGAGATGGTCAAATATTCACGGCGAAATATTACGTGGATTTGTAATTGTATCTGTGCAATTTATGCTGGAAATCAAGTTGAGGATACCAGACGAATAGCAAGGCACAGTCAACGTGCAAGCTATAGGGCATAATACGCACCATCATTTCATTAGCTTGCCAAAATATTGAAGAGAAGAATGCAAGAAAGAGCCGATAGGCTGTAGTGGGATGTCTAATTAAACTTCAGAATTGAAAGATTATATGAATCCAATCTTTTCCCTCCGCGTGCAGAGTTTTTTGTGGTTTCGTGGACTTAATTATGCAATTTCCTAGACTGTAAGAATTAAATTATGCGAGATGCTATCCCGGTACAAGGTGAGTGGCCTCTTGCTCCAAGCTATAAAGTCTCTTTAAGGAGATCACTCAGCTTGTATGGGTGCACGATCTGGCATGTCACCTTGGTTTGACATCAAATCGAGAGTTAAACAAGGCTGCGTTATGTCATGTTGGTTGATCTATCTGTATTTGGACAGGTCTCTCCAAGGTGTATAAACAGTGACATGAGAGATAAAGCCTTAGCTGCGTTGAAGATGACGAAACGTCAGCATAGCTCCACACATTGCAGTTCTGATATCGATTATGTATACGGTTCTAAAACGTGGATATTACAGAAGAAGAATAAAAGAAAGGTAAATGCTTTAGAGATGTGATCTTTTGGTTCGACATGCCTGTCGTGTCGAGCCGTTTTGTTGACCGAATCTGCATATCAAACAAAGTAGTATATTACCGTGTCCAAACCGAGCACGTCGAGAGAACGAGTGATGACGGAATGGCAAAAAAATTGAGAATGGAAAAGCAGCAGTTGGTAAGACAGGCAGGCGAAAATCTCGATTGACCTACGAAAACACAGCATCGATGATACTGGAAAAATTTCACGTAAAAGCACGAGGACCCCCTGGAGAGCATATGTGAAGAGAGTGATCTCAGTGGACAAGGTAAAAGATGTAAAAAAAAGTATGCTTTATTTTACTTTCAAACTGACAGTGTGGATATTGCTTAAATTTTCCTTTTCATCACGAAGAATTTCAAATTAGTCACTGTCCGACATAAAGAATTGCACAAAATTTAGTTTTTTAATATCTATTTAGCATTTTATAGTATTTATTTTATGATTATTAATATTTTGTTATTGTCAAGAATTGCTCACGTTGAATGCTTTTTTGATTTTGTAATACGTTCAATCAGCAATGAATACTTTTCCACTGTGAATTGTCCAAGAAGTGACGAAAAAGAATTTAAATCGCTAATTTTTTCGTAATATGATAAAATTAAGCTACTTTTTTATTATTTTGGGAAAGAATATAAACACATCTATTAGATAATAGGGGATGATTTGGTTTTAATACCTGTTTTTGTTAGTTCTGGTAGATCATAGTCTGTGACGTTAAGGAATACTTTTCGTCATATGTTGAAAGAAAACTTGAATACTTTTTAAATTTATGGTATAATTTCAATTTCAATAGTATATTTAGGTAGTTAATAATATACTCTTTAATATCGGAGTAAATATAAGCAATTTTATGATATGCCAAAATAATATTTCTTATTCGTCACAGGGTCATTTTTTCTGAAATACACAGATATATATATTTGTATTTTTGTGAAATTATCAGTAACTTATTGATTTTGAAGTAATACAAAAAGATTTGTCACAGTACGTGGAATATTCCGTGACGAAAAGCGGAACTACGCCTGTCCCGATCGGGACATTTAACTTTTGGGCTAAAAATCGAGACGTCCCACCGAAATCGAGACATCTGACAACTGGTTCGATCCCCACTCGAAGAAATTAAATATTTAATATTTTCAATTCCTCACTTTGGTGACGATGCCAAGCGCGTCGTTGAGATTCAGCGAAAAGTGGAGAACAGAAATGTAGGAACTAGGAACGGAGTATCCTAATACTAAGTTCCCAGGTTCCATCTTCCTACCCCTTCCATATGCGGGTAGCCTATCGCTATAATAATAAACCTATATTTCTAAGTGTAATATATTCTCAGTCATTCAGTGTTATCTCTTTGTGGAGGAGAAATGAAATTTTGCGTTTAATCTACCGAAGTTCCAGTACTTGCGGCTTCTTCAGCTCAAAACTTTGCATTTAAAGGAATTAGAGGCCTTTAAAATATAATCTTGATAATGGATTGTATAGTCTTAACGTTGGTCACAGGTTCTATTTGCACTAATATTATTAAAGCGTGAAGCGAGTTTATTTCTTTAAACGCACTAATCCTAGGAAGTATTGGTTCCAATGGAAAAAGGGTTCCCTGTTAGATAATCCAATTATTGAGGAGGGCTATACGACGTATTATATCATGATAATGGTTTTGCATATAACCCACAGTCAGTCTGTTAGTGTCACTGCGGGCACTTAGAGTGAGTCATGTATTTGGTATACATAATTCTTAGTTTGTTCTTTTTTATGAAAGACAAGGCAAACGAGCGTACGGTCTACCGACCACGATCCCGTAAAATACCAGAGGAGCTACAGGTGCATGGTCGGCCTTTAATATTGGGATAGACGAGCTTTTTGAAGGTACCCTTAGTCATTGACCACGGGAGCAAAACCGCAGGTATAAGTTCCTTTGTATCTATATAAAAAAAATAAAAAAAAATAAAAATATTTTATTTGTTCAACAGATTTTACATACAAATAATTGTTACAGAGACCTCCTTTTAAGCAAGTAATGCCTGTATTAGGAGATCCCGCTCTTCCAATACAATATCTTAGATATCTGTTTTAATATTCATCACTATAAACATTTTACAATTAAAATCAGTTAATTCTTTTAAACATACGTTTGGTTGAACGTGTATGTTTGTATGTGTGCATGTGTGTGTGTATGTATGAGTGTGTGTATGTGTATGTGTGTGTGAGTGTGTGTGGGTGTGTTTGTGTGTGTATGTATTGTTTTGTTGGTGCTTGTATGTCATTGGACATGGCGTAGGAAAGTTTCAATGTCATGATAAGTAAGTGTCTTAATCCAGTCCGTGAGGATTTTTTTGCAATCGCGTTCTCTATATAACTCCTCCATAACCCAGTGACTGATAGATGACGCACAAACGAAACTACTGGACTTAGAAAATCAAAACTTGGCATGTAGGTAGGTTAGGAAGTGTATGGGAGCACTCAGAGAGGATTTCGAGAAATTCCAATGAGAACAGGAGAATCGGGATATTCTATTTTATGCCTAAAGTTCACGCAGACAAATTTGCGGACAACGATTACTATGTTTTATAATCGTTGTGTAATGTAATAAAATAGTTAACAGTTTGTTTGTATTAGAATAAAGTATGTAAAAAAGAATTATTCTTAAATTAGAATTGATGCCAGTCGTGGCGCATGAGCACAAAGTGTGACTGTAAAATCGACTGGCTGTGGGTTCGACCCCCACTCGGGGGAGTGTAATATTTATTTACCTTTATATTTTCATTTCTTCGCTCTGGTGTGGAGGCAAAGTCCGGCGCTAAGTTTCGCCATTCAACACTCAATGCCTTCAGAACTCGACGGAAAGTAGGGAACGGAGTGTCTTAACACTAGGTTCCCTTTGCCTACCCTGCTTTGTGGGGGATACAGGGTGAAGCGGATTTAATTTTTTTTTATATATATAATAGAGAGGCCGTCGTGGCCACCGGTAGATCGTTTCACTTTAAACGCGAATGCTGTGGATTTGATTTCCATTCGGAGAAATGAATTATTTAATGTTTTCATTTCCTCGCTCTGGTATCAAAACGGCACAAAACGCGGCGTTGAGTTTCGCCACTCAACACACAATGTTTCAAAAATTCGGCAGTGCGTATGGAACTGAGTGCCTTAACACTAGGTTCCCATGTTTAAAACAAAGAGAAATAGATCACTTACATTCGTTCTTAGGCGCTGGTGGTTTCCGCGTCGCCCAGTTCGTGCGTATGGAGCGCGAGCCCAGCCACTGGCCGTTCATCGCTGTGATCGCTGATTCGGCTTCCTGGAATTATTCCATAAATTGTAATAGTGCTACTATAATAATCATACTCGTATTGTTGTGAGTATTTAGAATATAAAATATTATTAAAATTATTCGTTCCACAATTTCAAAAATAGAGACATTCAATTAAAATCGGACGTAGTTAAACGCTGCGTGGAAGAATTTCAAAAGTAGTTTATTTATAGTACGGTGAAGTCGCCTAAAGTTAGCTGTAGATTTGCTAACCGCGCAGATCTGATTTTAGGATTTTTTCTTACTTTTATTTTCTTTCCTTGCGTAAAATGCACAAAAAATCAGAAAGTCTAACTTTAGGGCGGACACGACACATCTAAACGGATTATGGGTTCATATCCATGAGGAGGGATGATTGTACAGTACAGTGTACTGTACAATCATCCCTCCTCGTGTATATGAACCCATAACCGTCGCGTCTGCCACAATTCCACTGCGCCAGAAAGGCGTTGAACAGTGCAAAGAGAATAATTCATGTTTAAAACAATTAGAATGCAGGTTCAGAAAATCAATATACACAATACACCTGTGCATTCTCATGTTAAATGCAATTGCTTTAAAGAAGAAATAACTACAAATATAAAGTAATGTTATTCTACATATTTACTATAATATAAACATAAGAATGACTGTAAACTTGATGGTTGTAAGTTCGATTCCCACTCAGAGGGGTGAAATATTACATATTTTTATTTCACCGTTATGGTAACGACGCAATGAGCGGCATTGAGTTCCGCCATTCAACAACCACAAGCCTCGAGAATTCGATGGAAGCTTGATGGATGGAAGGTGGGTTCGTTTCCCAGTCTTAAAGAAGAATTATTTTCATTTTTTTCTCTGGAAATAACATAGCAAAATGCGATGTTGTTTTACGCCACTCAACACGAAATGTCTCGAAAATTAAACGGAAAGCGAGGTTTGGTGTGTCTCTGCCTAATTTATTGCGTATATTAGCGGAATACAGTGTTTTTATTAAAACACTGCCATTTGACTTGTTAACGCCGCAATTCGACTACAACCAGAAAAAAAATGCATAGACTTTTAAATATGAAGGTAGTGTGGCGTTGAGTTCCGGCACTCAACTGGGATCTCACGTGATAAATAAAAAAAAATGCTCTCATCTATTATAGACAAAGTACTTGCTTATTGATTTAATTGGATTTACTTATTTATTGATTGTGTAGTTTTGTATTTGTGAGTTCAAAATGGAATACTTTTAAATTGATAATTTAAATTTTGCTTCACACAGGGTACACAGAGGGAATATATACCCAGGTAACCCAGTGTTAAGACACTCCATTTCTCATTAACATACTTTCATTCCTCATTATCCATTAAATTCTTGAAGCATTGCGTGTTGAGTGGCGAAACACAACGCCGAGCTTTGTCTCGTTACCAGAGCGGTAAAATGAAAATATTAAATATTTCTTTGATCAGAGTGGGAATCGAACCCACACGCGTCGTATTTGTAGTCGAATTGTGCTCCAGCGTCACGACGGCCTCTAAATCTGAATTGAAAATATTTTATAAATAAAAAGAATATGAATATCACAAAATGTACTTACTGATTTCTTTAAAAACGAAACGAAGCCGTAACCCTTGGATTTTAGAGTTTGGGGGTCTCGAACCACTCGGCAGTCGCTGTAACAAAATGTATTATTTATTAATTTTAACTTTTTAAGCTTCACACTGTATCACGCATATAGCAGGGTAGGCAGAAGGAACTTATTGTAAAGACACTATTTCTTCCTTCCTATATCCAAACCTGAAATATTAAAAAAAACACAGCGTTGAATTCCGACGCCTTCACGAAATGTCTCGAAAGTGGGATGGTCCATGGGATGCGGAGTGTCTACTCTCTTCTTACTTTTCCTCCAAAAACAACAGATTGTTACATATAAAAAATCCATTTCAATCTTACTATACACCACCAATCAATTTCAATTTCAAAGTAACATAAGTCAATTTTTTCTTCGCCTCCATTTTACACTCGATTTCACTTCGATTTCGACGTTGCGTGTGGAGTGGCGTAACTTATCGCTACGCTTTGTCTTCTCACCGAGCGAGGCAACGAAAATAATCATACCCACGAGTGGGAGTCGAGTTCGAGTTTACGCTGCAATCATACGCTGCGCCACTGCGCCACAACGACCTCACAAGTCCGTATTTACCCCAAAAATCATTCCAGTCGGGAATTGAAGCCATAAATACTTAGAAACTTTGAAAATCGACTAAATTCTTATCAAAGATCGTTTATATCGTAAAATTGAGCCATTAGTGCGAACAAAATATTATACTGACGAGGGAAAGAGATGAGTCGACCGAGCGAGAGAAATAAACGTGGGTATATCGATTTTTGGTTTGTTTTGTTTTAAACTGTAATTTGAATTTAAAAATTTTAAAATAAATCAGCTTCACGTCGTATCCCGCACACAGCAGGGTAGGCAGAGGGAACCTATAAGTAAATGTTTCATCTCCTCGAGTGGGGGTCGATCCCACAACCAGTCAGTTTTACAGTCACACTTCGTGCCGCTGCGCAAAAAAATGCTTTAAAGAAATCAATAAAAAAACTAAGAAGCGGTATTTGAACCAGTAGACTATATTTTTATTAGCTTCACGTTTATTCCCACATATGTGGGTGGGCAGAGACTTGTAACAATTATTATTATCTAAACAAGAAATACATAGGGTATTTAGTAAAACACCATAATTACAACAAAATAAATATTAAAAAAATAAGGGTTCACATACTAAAGGGTTCACGGCTATACACCAATCGAATTGTCTGGTAAGCACTTTTTAAATAAAAGGACGTTACTGTCCTGACTGGCTGACGGCCCGAGCATACCGTTACGGCGCGATCTTGATTTTCAAAAAATACTTTATACAAACTTTGACTGTCTCTTCACCATCTCAAGTTATAGTAAACTGATACAAAAACCGTGTCTAAAGTGATGACCGTGCACTCTGTTACGGCGCCATCTTGATTTGCAAAAATATTCAAAGTAAATTCTTACTGACTCTTCATCTGACTTCTTCATCTCAATCATCTGGTACAAAAAACCCTATCTGGGGTCTCTTGTATCTCTATATAACTAATATACGTTTATATAACCAATTAAATATTAAAAAAAAAACAATAAATACATATTTTTTCAATCTATTTTACTATAAAGCAGTTCGAAATTGAAATGAGCTATCGCCTATCCGCTCCTTACGCGATTCCGTATCGCGTCCTACCTACATTTACTGATATTGTTTAACATAAAATTACTCGCGATAAGGTTTTTTTTTAAAAAATATAAATTGTTATAAAAAAAGTATATTTTTACACTACAAATGAGTTAAATGTTACAGTATCCTATGGTTAAGACACTCCGTTCTCCATGCACCGCCTCATTTTCGAGACATACTTTAATAAATGGCGGAACTCATCGCCGCCCTTAGCTTGCTACAGGGAGAAATGAAAATAATTTAAATATTCCTAAGTGGGAATTGAACCCATCGCCGACGCGTTAACACTAACTCAACTACTACTAAAAGTGGTCGAAAACTGGAGGATCGAGTGTTACAACACTAGGTTCTCTCTGTCTACTCTGCTATAACCGGGATACAGCGTAAAGGCGAGAAAAATACCCGCTTTCGCTGGCAAAGCACAGCAGTGAGTTGCGCAACCCAACAGGCAATGTCTCTAAAATTGGATGTTGCGCGGAGAACGGAGACTCTTAGCACTAAGTGCCTACTCCTATACACGGAATACAGATACCATATGAATAAAAAAACCAGTCAAGCGCGAGTCCGGCTCGCCCATCAAGAGTTCCGTAAAAATTTGGAGATCTTGAGTTTTTTCTGAAATTAGGCTTAGCTTAGCTAGAGCCCTTTCATCTGATACCTCACTTGAACTAGCGGATTCAACACCAAATTTTGCTCCCATTTTTAAGGATGTAACCACAAATGTATAGTTTTTAAATTTCTTTCTGAAGTAGCACTAAATATAGATGCTAGTTACCAAATTTCATAATTGTGGATTAACTGGAAGTACCCTATGAATTTTGATTCCCTTGATAGCGTCGAAATACGCGTTTTTTGCTATTAAAGGCCATTATTTTTTAAGATTTAACCACAAATGTGAGTTTGTGTGAGTGAGCAAACATTTTCAGATTTTTTCCTAAACTAGTACTACTTGTAGATGCTACCTGCCAAATTTCATAGTTCTAGGTACACCGGAAGTACCCTATGAATTTTGATTCCCTTGATAGTGTCGAAATACGTATTTTTGCGATATAAACGGCCATATCTTTTTTTAAGTAAATGTGGTAATTTTTTTTTCGGGAAGTCATGGGTCCGTAGATCTGAGTATATGGTTTGAATTTCAACTTATACTTCTACGCGTTCCTGAGATATAGGCTCTTGACAGACAAATAGACAGACAGGCGGACAACAAAGGTACAGAACTCTAAAAACAAATTCTTATATTAATAAACTTAACGAACGGAATGTCTTAATACTAGACTCCCTCAGCCTAATGTGGAAGCCAAAATGAAAAAATATGACTTATAGCAAAAGGTATATGGGCACGATCATTTTCCTCCACAAGAAATAAAAAATTCGCTTCAAACGAAGCTTTAATAAAAATGAACGGTTTTGACACATCACGTATTTAATTTGAAAATATGAGTGTCTTTGTCACATTGAAATATTGCGTGATAAGAAATTACTTAGCCAGTATTTATTACCTATCTGTGGGTAGAAGGAAACTAGTGTTAAGACACTCTGTTCTCCATGAACCGCTCAATTTTCGAGACATTGCATGTTGGTTTCCAGAACCTAACCTCGCGCTTTGCCTACAAAACCGGGGAAATATTTTTTATTAAGCTTCACGCCGTATCCCTCAGCATATAGCAGGGTAGGCAGTGGAAACTTAGTGATAAGACAATGCTTTGTCGTCTTGTCAGTGCGAGGAAATAAATAATAGATTTTTCCCTTCAGTGAGAATCGAGGTCATAGCCAACGTATTTAAGATCAGTCCCTGTGTCATATTTTTATTATCTTCACGCTGTATCCCGCATATAGCATGGTAGGCTAACAGAACCTAGTGTTAAAACATTTCTTACAAGTCACATCATTTTACAGACAACGTTATAGCTAAGATCTTACCTGAGTAGGGAAATGTTAATAATTTTAAATTTTATACAGTGTAGAATAGACTACCTTAACACTGGGTTCCTTTTGCTTACCCTTCTATACGCAGAGTACAGCTCGTGTATATGAACTTACAGTTAGATAGTGGGAATCGTATTAACAAAAGGCTATGATAGTTTTTTTAGCTTCACTCTGTAATCTGCACATAGCACGGTAATCAACCTTAAAATCTAGCCTACTTATATTTTTTTCTTATTTTATGATATGTCTCTCATAAAGCAAGCAAGGTAAAGGAACTTGGTTTTTTACCAGAGCGCAGGACTGGAATTAATTAATTCTTCCGAGTGGAAATCGAACCCACAACCGTCGCGCTTATAGTCACTCGCTGTTCAATTTTAATAAGGGCTATGATATAATTTCATTGCTCTATAAAACAATCTTGGCTTTGAAACAGAACAGTATAGACAGTAAGTAAATTTGGCTCTCACTCAAAATATATCTAGCGTTGGTTGGTATTAGTTTTAAGTGATTTTTTTTCTTCTTTTTGGGGTTCTGTATCGTAAATGACTCTGTCTGTATATCTGTCTGTTTGTTTGTTTGTTTGTTTATGCTACGATCGGATGGAGATGATTTAATATCAAATAAAATATCAAATATCCAGATGTGAAATGTCCTCTGGAGCACAGAAAAAAATATTCTCTTTTCGCAACTTAAAGAAAAGAAGCGCGTTGATGCATCGCATATTGTATGAAATTCGCCGCGTAAACAACACCTATAGAACATTATACAATACAAATAAAGGATAAAATGTATTTCCTAAAAAAAACTGGTGAAGAAAGCTTGATATCGCCACGCGTTCCTGAGAAAAAGCATCTTAACAGATGGATGGACGAACAGACAATAAAGTGATCCTATAAGGTTTTCTCCTTTTTAGGTACGGAACTCTAAATATAATTACGAACTAACATTTGTAGTTTCTTTTATAAATGGGTGCCCACAAATTTAAGTTTGTTAACTTTTTCGCCAAGCGAAAAGTGTGCTCTAAGGGACCGTATACTAGAATATTTGATATTAGTTTCAGTTTGTCACTTTTACATGATCTTGAGATAAACGATCTTTGCAAACGGACAGACACACAACAAAGTAATCTTATAAGATTTATTTTTTTTCCTTTAGAGTTACCTCTATCTAGAAACCCTATAAAACTAATAAACACGTTTCTACAGTGAATGCTATAAAAATTTGCTCGGAGCTATATACTATATGAGCCTAAGCTCGAGTGGTTGACTAGTAACCTTGGAAAAGTTCCACTATTAGATCCTGGCTCTATCATCAGACCAGCTCGATGATATCATATTATTGTATTATCCTTGGCAGTTACATTTAAATGGGTCAAATTCGGTTTCTCAGATTTCATTACATAATTACAAGATGATCTAATAAAAGTGTGTTAAATACCTAATATATAAAACATTTTATATTTCTAACAAAAAAAACCGACTTCTTCAATTTCAATGTAGTGTATCTTTTCGTTTAAAAAAATCGGGTATCGGTTGGCGGAATATTGAGTTATTCCTCCATTTGTCGCGCACATACCTAATGCAAATTTAATATATGTGATGTTCTCATGAATACCATTGTTAGCTAGTTTTCAAATAAAAAAATATCATCAAAACCGGTTCACCCAGTCAAAAGTTCTGAGGTAACAAACATAAAAAAACAGTCGAATTGACAACCTCCTTCTTATACTTCTGTAAAAGGTAAGGTTAAAATGAAACCCACTAATGGGCGCCGGCAATTGAATGATATGAAATGAAACGAAGTACATACCTAGAGTTAATCACGTCCAATTCTTAGCCTAGTTCAAGAACCAGAACGAGATAAAAAAAATATCAGACAAAAATATCCTAATTTCTTATAAACATTTCCCCCTTCCCAATTCCCCCCTAAAATATAATAAGTAAAAAACACATAAAATGGGCAGAACAATAAAAAAGACAAAACTGTAAAAGATGTCCACATAATAAACAAAGATGTTCGACGTTTGGATGAAGTCCAAAGTAACTGAGATACGATGCCAGTATAAGAGTTTTACTTTTTTTTTGTTCCAGAAATTAGGGCACTGTATGTAAGATGGAATGGACGACAGTGCCAATATTTTTGAAGTCAAGACACTAGGGTAATGAATAAATAAAATAAATAGCTTCCCACTGTATCCCTTATATAGCATGATAAATACAGGGAACCTGGGGAACCCTCGAGAGAATGAGTGATGAAAAAATTGCAAAAGATATATATAAGGCACACTGAGCGGGAGATAAGCAGGTAACTTTGGATTTCGAGAATATAGCATCCAAGATATCGGAGGTAGGCGGGAAGATGACAGAGGACGAGGCGAAAGGTGTCAGCTCTGGGGATAAAGCGTAAAACCAAAAAAATAAATAAACAAAAATATGTACACCAATCGGGAACAAAACTTGGGACTGCAAGATTGATATCCAAACTTGTTCCCGAGCATGTTTCAAAGCTATTCATCTTAATAACTTTTTATGCCTATTTATTATAATTTGACTTTTAAACAACCATTATAAAAGTTGAACGAAGTATCATCATCTTTATCTTGTAATGGCATTTTGAAGCCCTTTTGTTTTTTTTTTATTTATAAACATTAGTTAGAGATAATGAATTTGTGAATATAAGGCCGTTTTGGTGCAACGACACAGTATCTGATCGTAAACGCGACGGTTGGAGGTTTGATTCCCATTCGAGAATATGAATTGTTTTTATTTTCTCGATCTGGTAACAAGACAAGTGGCGGCGTTGAGTTTCAAAATCAATATTCTCGAAAATTGGAGGAAAATGTGGAGAGTAGAGTGTTTAAGCACTAAGTTCCATCTCCCTACCTCTAAATAAAAATTAAGGCGAAAAAAGGGCTTATTTTATATAACACTTACGATATTTCACCAAACGGTGCGAATGCGTCGCGTAGATTTTGCGTTTCAATCTCAGGACTCAGGTCTCCTACGAAGATGTGGTAGTGTTCTGTAATATAAGATAGTGATTTAAAATTCTGTTACGTAGTGACATTATATCGTACACGTTTCGGGTCACTAAATAAAAATATATAGGTATAATGTAATTGAGGCTATCATGGCGCAGTGGAACTCTAAATGAGGCTTGACTGTAATGATGGTTGTGGAAAAGGGCGACGTTAAGTTCCGCCACGCAACACGCAATTGAAACTTGAAAATTGGGTAGTAATTAGGGAGCGGAGTGTTTTAAAACTAGGCTTTTGCCTACCCTACTATGCGAGAAAAAGCGCGAAGCTGAAAACAATAAATAATATAAAATCGATATCATTAGAAATTCATAGTATTAAAGGACATTATTTTTTTTGCTTTAATTATCCACGGAGTGTCTTAACAATAGGTTCCCACGTTCCCTCTGCTTATCTCGTTATGTACGGGATACAGTGTGAAACTGAAAAATAGGTATTTGCTTCTATTTGGTTTAAAAAATTATAAAGTATTTTTGTTGTGTAGTAATAATCTCTTCTCTAAATATAATAAGACAGTAAAAATATTTTGTCTGGACATTTAGTAATTTTGACTGAAATGAATAGAGGGACATTTAAAAATAATAATAGAAAGCAAAAATATTTTTTTTGAATTTCTTGTCTGTTTGTCTGTCTGTCGACATATTTTTGTCCACATTTTTCTCTGAAAGTACTGAACCGATTTACTTGAAAATTTCACCAATTGCTTTGTTTTAACTCAACTTAACTACTAAAGTTTAGTTCATCAGAATCGGTTCATTAAAAAAAAGTTATCGTCATTTGAAAGAAGTCGTAACTAATTCAACACAGAGATAAAGAACGATCTTAAACGAAATATCAAGTTGATACAAAGTTTTGTTGTTTGGTTCGTTCATATAATATATGTAACTAATTTAAAAACTGTTATTTAATATGCAATTATTACAGTTATTTTACAAAGAATATTATGAATCCTTCAAATCAATAATTTAACATTTAAGGCTGTTTCTGAATGAGTAAATTAAATTATTCACTGACATCAGCACATTTAACAGAGTATATTATATAAATAAAAAGAACATAAAGTTACAAAAATATATACGTGTAATAAATAATTAGCTTTATGTATATTTTATAAATATAAAATATCAATAATGGTCGTATTTTTTTATTTAAAACAATCAAACATTCTTTGACGATAATGTCGTAAAAAATCATAATAGAAGTCATTATAGTTGTCAATCAATTCTGCTTATTAAATCAATAATCATGTATTTTAAGCGGGCGAAGCCGTGGGCGAGCTGCTAGTATATAATAATCTGAAAATGAAATTAGCAGATTTATTTCATTGCATCCATAGTAAATGCGATGGTCGTGGGTTCGATTATCGATCTAGCTATTATTACTTATTTATATAGCTATAGTAGGGAAACTGAGAATCTAGTCTTAAGACACTTCGCTTCCATTAAGTCACTTCAGTATCTTAATAGAAACAGAAACATTGCATGTTGAGTGGCTGAAGTCAACGCCTCGCTGTACCTCGCCGCCAGAGCCAAGAAATGAAAATATTAAATATTTCATCGAGAGGGAATCGACCCCACAACCTGTCGTGTTTACAGCCGCAGGTTTGTGCCTGCGCCACGACTGGCCTCAATCGATCCAGTCCATTCCGCAGTCGATCGATCTGACATAAATTATTCTAGAATGTAAACTTGCATACAGTTGCAAAACTCCCCTCCCTGGCTCCCCT
This sequence comes from Heliconius erato x Heliconius himera, assembly GCA_013421005.1. NCBI lineage: Eukaryota > Metazoa > Arthropoda > Insecta > Lepidoptera > Nymphalidae > Heliconius > Heliconius erato x Heliconius himera. Next base: position 12,080 of record JAATLQ010036078.1, on the reverse strand, counting down.
ACTAGGCCCCAGTTAGATCTATATGCTCATGAATCATATTTTTGCCCTTTAATTTTGTTGAGCTACAGTACTTTTAATAATTTATAATTACTCAATTTGCATTCTTTTAACAGTGTAATAAAATAAAGAAGTTTTTATTAAACTATTTATGAAACTTTCTATACCATATCGACGCAGTCGTGGGAATTATTTAATCCGTTCTTTTTTTTCTTTTTTTTATCTTAAAACATGGTAGGCAGGGGAACATGGGAACCTAGTCTTAAGACACTTCGTTTCCCATTAAGGCATTCTTAGGTAACAAGACAAAACGCGGCGTTGTCGCCAGTACGGCGGACTCAACAACAAAAATATAACCTTTCCTGTCATACTTCCACAAGTTCTTATTTAAAATACATCAAGAAACTGCTAATTAATATTCTAGGTACTACAATACTAGAAATTAGAAGTTTCAAGAATTCATATTGCATAGATAATATTATTTGAAGTTGGTCATAACTTTAGATCAAAGAGCTTCAATATCTGAAATATAGATATAGGATTGTATTAAGTTTATATCACATTGGGACAGGTATCTGTCTGTAAGCGCGATGGTCGTGGGTTCGATTCCCATTCGAGTGAATATATATAAGCGAAGTTGAACTCTGAGATTCGCTATTCGGCTTTAGGGGATGGGGGCAATTATGTGTTTATTACACGAGGGGGAATGATTAAATTAAACGGGTTCACTTCCCCGCTCTATTGCGACAAGGCCCGGCGTTGAACACTGTCATCCTAAAAGCAATCACTAAAATGGATTTCTGCCGCTTCACAAGTTGGAGGCTGCGGCATCCAATTTGATGGAAAACAATATATTATCATTTATTATATTTTTCATATTTTTCAGCTTCACGTGCTCAATGTTGAGTTCCTTCACTCAATTAGGCGGTGTGTGGAGAACGGAAGATCCTAGCACTACGTTCCCTTTGGATACGTCACTATATACGGGATACTGCATGAAGATAAAAAAAAATGTTTTACTTATTTTTTCATCAAAAATCAACTTCAATTTCATTTCTCCCTCACAATTGCGATTTCATTTCCAAACTTCAGTTAAGTTTAATAAAAACCATTCCGTACCCTTCTAAGGCCTTTAATTTGAGACAATTTAGACCAAGCCTTGTATTTCGGGAAAAATGTTTTGAACCTTAACTCTCCAATTCTAAGGTTCATATTTTTAAAGCAAAAAATTGAAATCTTTAACTGGCAAAAATGGTAAATTTGAACGACATTGGTCCAAATGATCCTTAAATTCCGATTTACAGTTATCAAACTGTTATGTAACCAGTTTGTCTAAATATGGGTCGGGAGTTCGATTATTGCCCTATGTAAAATATTGTTTATATTTTACATTGTATGAAGCAAAGTCAGTAATTACGAAAAGGATTTTAATGCAGTTTTTACTAATTGACACCAGACAATGTGATTGAACAGCTTCACGCTGTATCCCCCATATGGCATGTTAGAGTAGTTAGAGGAAACCCAGTGTTAAGACACTCCGTTCGCCATGTACTACATAATTTTCAAGACATTGCATATTGAGTATCGGAACATTTATTTTGTTCAAAATTATTTGGATAACGCAATGAAACATGTAAAGTCTCGAAAATTGAGTGGAACGTGGAGAACGGCGTATTTAAACACTAGGTTCACTCTGTTACATGGGGAAAAGTGTGAAGTAGCAAAAAAAAATGTGTGAAAGATGCGTGAAAATAAAAAAGAAATGAAGCAACAAATCCCCGTACCTTTGATCTATTGAAATGTATTCATGAATAATAAACGTTGTAATGTCTGAATATATGAATTTTTAGCAAACTTATGCTTGCAACGGATGTCTGTTATATTTTTTATTTATCCGATTTTAGGGTTCTGCATCAAAAAAAATTAAGCGAAAAAAGGATCACTTAGTTGGTCCGTTTGAAAATAATATTTATTTCAAGATCACATATTATCAAGTTCAAATAATGTCAAATATCCAGGCCCGCAGTCCCTTGGAACGTAGGTTCGACTACAGTGTACAACTATAGGATATTTCCTGTTGAACTATAATTACTCGTATGAAATTTTGCATGAACTTACTGCATACAAATGAAAAAAAAAAATATAATTTGTTTATTTATAGGTACATTATAAAACTAAATTGTAAACAAATGTTTATAGTTAATTTCATACAAATAGGGCATACGCCCTCAAACTGCAACTTGTATTTTTTATAAATATTCTAATTCCCATTGATCAATATCGTCAATCAAATTGGTACGGAACCTTCCACTTGCGAGTCCATCGCGCATTTATTCAATGTTTTTTTTTTCAGTATTTTGCTAGGGGGAAAAAATTGTGTCTGATTGACATTATTTTCCTACTTATTTAGAAAACGTATAAAAATTTTAACGTAGCGGGACTCGAACTCGCGCCTCCTGGACGCCGACCAGACGCTCTGAACACTAAGCCGTTCTCATCAAGCTATGTCGAAATTTTTATACGTTTTCTAAGTATTTTGCTTTTCCAAGTGTGGAATAACACTTTAAAAATGTTAAAAATATAATTTTCTTATTTAGAAATCATTTGTGTTATCGTTTTGATTTACATAGCGTTGAAAATGAACATATTTTTGATAATAATACTGAATGATTATGAATTTACTAACAGTAATGAGGCGTACATAACCCATCCAGAAGAAATATAGCGACAATCTATGTCCCAACACGCAGTGTCTGTAATTTATTCTGTATATCTTATAAATTGAGGCAATAATACATAACGTACTAAACGACCGGTGGGACGACCGTCTGCCAGTTGGACCGACGACCTAAAGAGTTTGGCAGGAAGGGGATGGCTACGAAGAGCTGAAGATCTGATTGTCACTTTACTTTTAATATAGGATGATTCTGTAGTGTATTGGCTTCCAAGGCCAAACTTATTGACTGTAAGTGTGGTGTTGTTGTCCCCGGCCCCGCGCGGTGGTTGTGGGGCCCCGACCCCACAACCACCGCGTATATTAATTAGTTCTACTTATAACTTAACTTAGCTTCACGCTTTATTCCTTGCGGGGTAGTCAGAGAGAACGGAGCGCCAAACGCTACGGTTAGTCTACAAATAGAACGGAGCTACAAATAGTCCTACTTGTAGTAATTAAATATTACCATTGTAGATAGAATAAGATTTTAAACTGAAACCGAAAACAAAGCAGCTTCAGCTTGGGTTCTAGTTTCAAACGATAACCAAAACTTATTAATTATCACATATTAAATGTACAAGCCCGGATAAGCCTGGACCTGCCTAGACGGGGGGTCATTGGTCTGCGACCGTAGAATACCCAAGCTCAAGCGGCTGATATATAAGAGCATAATCGGCTCTCTACCGTGACAGCGAATGAAAATGAAGTGGATGCTGAAGTGGATGTTCGAAGTAAAGCGGCCTGACCGGTCCGTGATGAAACGAATAAGCTCCAAGAGCATCGTCTGGGATTGTATGTTCACGTTGTGCGTGTGTCGCGGGAATTATATCGGAGGGAAGGAAGCCAGGGCTGGATGCATTATATGCGCCAATGGACAAACCAACGAGGATGTTGAAAACTGTTCAATGTGAGATTGAGGCAAATCTTGGCAGTTAAATCCATGTAGAAGAAGAACGTACTAAAATCTTATAATAGATTCTATAAAAAAGATAATTCTCAATTATCCAATCTATCTATAGATAATCCGAGAGTAACGCATAATCTATTATAATTTAAATATCTGTACCTGAAATAGAATTAGTATTTTTCTTGCATTTGTATCTGTATCTGTATAATCACGTACCGTACCGTCACAATGGCTATCAAGTATTTTTTTTTCATTCAATTTATTATAATATCATTTATTGTACTTGTTACAAAGTTAAAATTGAAAAAGGTCTCGAAGGACCGACGTCCGGTCGAAAATTTGTCAATCCAATCTAATAATTTCCCTAGTGTTTTAACAGAAAAAAAAATAAATATGTAAATTTTTATTTAAATGGACAGAGAATTAAGTCACTATTTATTAGACAGTGATTTATGAAATTTTGAAATGTTTTGTTTTAGTTGCTTCGATTTTATAACAAGACAAAGCGCGGCGTTCAGTTCCACCACTCAACCGCGTTGGAGCGCTGTGAACGGTGATGGAGTTTTGTAAGATTATCGACGGTTGTGGGTTCGATCTGTAATCCCGGGGAATTAATTATTTTCATTTTCCACGTTCTGGTTAGAAGACAAAGCAAGCAATGTCTTGAAATTGAAGCGGAAAGTGGGGCACGGGACATTCTAACACTAGACTCGTCTACTACAAAAAGCGCGTCTATCTTCACCTCAAAGGCCGGTAATGCACCTACAGCTCCTCTGGCGTTGCACGAGCTGCGTTAGGTTAGGTTAGTTCGTGGGCGGCGGTAATCACTTACCATCAGGTGACCCGTAGGTACGCTCGTTTGCCTTGTCTTGTTAATTGACAAAATACCTTCATACGGAATACAGCGTGAAGCTAAAAAAAAGGTTATATGTGATAATCAAAACGTATTTAGCATGGACATAAGTAGTTACATATAATAATTATGAAATTTGGCATGAAATGAGAATATTTTTTTAACTAAATCAAAATACTATTGCTTTATGTTTTAAGTTTTTTTTTTATGGAAAAGGACAAGGCAAATGTGAGTGCGGGTCACCTGGTGGTAAGTGATTACTGCCGCCCCACGACCCCGTGCAACGGGGAGCTACAGGTGCGTTGCCTGCCTGTAAGGTTGGTTGGACGCCGGAGTCCAACATTACCTGATGCGAAACGCAGTGGCATAAGGCCACTACTTAACGCTGGTTTTAAATGCCGGGGGTGGCGGTGATCCGGTCGGTTCTGCCCATGCGTGTTCCCATTGCTGGCGACGTGACGTGACTTTACGTGTGGTAGAGACCACATTTAAAGTAAAAATAAAAAAATAAATCAGCTTCACGCTGTATCCCGCACACAGCAGGGTAGGCAGAGGGAACTTAGTGTTAAGACGCCGTTCCCCGCTTTCTGCCGAATTATGGAGGCATTGCGTGTTGAGTGGCAGAACTCAACGCCGCGCTTAGCCTCGCACCAGAGCTAAGAAATGGAAATATAAATTTAAGTAAATATTTCATGTCCTCGAGTGGGGATCGAAACCACAACCAGTCGATTTACAGGCACACTTTGTGACCCTGCGCCACGACTGGCCTCAAGTAAAGTAAATTTATTTTATACTTTTTAATTTGTTTGAAGTCGGTTTGCTTTTTTTTTTTGTTAAGAATTAATTTATTTTACGATTTTAAGTGATTCGTTCGTTTCGATGGATGTTTCTCGACCGAGTACGTACTGGATGTACTGATACATAGTACCTTCAATCTTAATTGGACATATTGAGAAGAACGTACCTATATAAAAAATATTCGGACGAATGGAGAACCTTTTCCTTTTTTTAAAGTCGATTGATAATGAGAACATCTCCTTTTTTGCAGTTAGTTAAAAAGAAATGCAACGATTGAGAATTCTCATTTCTAGCGAAAAATTTTATCAATGTTTTTCCTTGTAACTATTACAGTAAAAGTAGTGCAACTATTTAGGCCATCTATGGTCTTCATCATCAAATTATGATTTCCGAAAGCGAACTTTCGAACGATTGAGTATTTTTTGTAAAGACTCATGTGAGTCTTTACAAAAAATACTCAAAACCTTGTAAGTGTATATTTAAAGAGTTCCCTCGATTTCTCCAGGATCGCATCACCAGATCTTCATCTGGTCACCATGGGTCCACCTGTGAGGTATGGGTATACATTTCAAAGAAAAAAAGAATTATCCAAATCGGTCCAGGCGTCTTCGAATAATCGCTGAACATACATTAAAAAAAGAGTCCGACAAAGTGAGAACCTCCTTTTTTGAAAGTCGGTTAAGAATACTAGTAAATGTTATCGATCTGCCACTTTTTTTATCAGCTTCACGCTCTATCCCGCCCACAACAGGATAGGCAGAGGGAACCTGGTGTTAAGACACTCCGTTCCCCACTTTCCGCCGAGTTCTGGAGACATTGCGTGTTGAGTGGCGGAACTTAACGATCAAAAGGTATACCAGAACAAGAAAGGGATATCTCTCGTTTCATTTTACGCAATTATCTATTTCCTATAATAAACCTAAATAACGTTCCAATTCACCGCCAATACCTACGACTCGATTTCGTGAACGAGGCGCGTGTGATGTTGTCGCTTTGATAGGCCAGTGTCCGTGTGCGTGACTTTTAACAGATGGCGTTTTATTCTACAACGAAAATTTTATTACTTATTTTGTTTAAAAAAAAATACTTTTTAATTTTTGGCAAAATCTCTTTCGATTAATCTAATACAATTTACGCTTTTATAGAGCACTTACAACTATGCTTTTATTTAAAGTAGTGAAGACAAAAACACTCTGTATAATATAATTTTAACAAATCGATAAAAACAAAACTATTTCAATTTATGCTTCATTGAAGTATAATGGAAATGTAAATAGTATAAAGTAATCTACTGATACAAAACTCTTGTGTTTCTGAGTGACGGACAGACAACGCACACACGACACTGTTAAGAAAGTACCACTTTTTGTGGTTATGGTTAGGGAGTGTAGGGTAGCTCCAAGATAAGATAATTCTACCTAATCAATGTAATGTTTTTATCAACTTCAAGCTGTAACCCACACATAACAAGGCAGATAGAGGGAACCTGGCAACCGAGCCTATACTGCCAAATTCTGGAAGCATTGCATGTTGAGTGGTCGCGCTTACAGTGGCACGCTTGTATCAACATATTGAAACATCATCGGCGATAAACGCAGTTTCGAATCCCGTTCGGTGTAATGATTTTAGTCAAATTTCATTAGGTTTCAAATTTAGATTAAAAACGAAGAACGGAGAGTCCTAATATTAGGTTTTCTCTGCCTACCCTGCTAAATACTGTGACACCACTACAGAACCCCAAACGGTTAACCCTACCACGGAACCAGACGAACTCAATTATTTAGGTTATTTAACTCGTGGGTAACTGACATCGTGTTAATTTTGTAGGTCAAACCGTGAGGTTGCATTATTTACACGAATTTACATAGAACTGTTGATGAGGCGTTAACAAGGGGTTATACAGGTGTTGAGAAATATGAATACTTACTTGTATGGCTGAAGGTGTTAGTTGTGGGTTCCAATAAAAATTAGGGTGCTTTTCTATGATAATATTTTTAACATTTCTTAAGTGTTATTCCACTTTTAGGAAAGAAAAATATTTATTTTGAAAACATATAAAAATGTGAACGTAGTGGGACTCGAACCCGCGCCTCCTGGGAACCGACCAGGCGCTCTGACCACTAAGCCATATGTTCTCATCAAGCTGAGTCGAAATTTTTAAACGCTTGTTACAACTTATTTTATGCTGTTAACATCTCTGTAGGAAGATTTTTACAAATTTCCGCTACCCAAAGATAATTGCCAAGAATTATCGTCTGGCAAGAGAGAATACTATTTATTAAATATTTTTAACATCAACAACAACACGTTCAAATTTTTATACGTTTTCTAAATAAGTATTTTCCTTTCCTAAGAGTGGATTGACTTTAAAAATGTTGTATAAATTTATGGGTTTTTTTAATATATATTTTTGGACACATAAAAAGTATGAAAAAGTTTAGTCCTGAGAGAACAATAAAATTTAACATATCTCTTAGAAATATTCTTGAAAATTAACTAAGTATGACATTCAACCTCCCTTCCTGTATAATTTTTTTTTAAAAGCAATTTTCTATTATTTAAATGAGGTAGTCAAGTAGTATGTAAGGTAGGCTGTAAGCGCGACGATTGTAAGTTTAATTCTCTCTGGGGAATGAATTTTCATTTCTTTGCTGTAGTAACAAGCCAACGCGGCGTTGGGTTCCAACATACTAACTACTAACGGGTACTATATATTGAAAAATTAACGCTAACTTAGCTACGGAGCTACAGAGCTATGGAGCTACGGACGGGCTAACGGAGTGTCTTAACATTAGGTACTCTTTGCCTACCCTGCTATATGTGGAATATAACATGAAAGTTAAAAAGATTAAACACCAACGCTAAAAAAATCTAATCAGCTTCACGCTGCATTCAGCTGCACCTAGCCTTCAACCTAGTGTTAAGACACTCTGCTTCCCACTTTCCGCCGAATTCAGGAAGCATTGCGTGTAAATGGAAATATAAACTTAAATAAATATTTAATTTCCTCGAGTGGGGATCGAACCCACAACCAGTCGCGTTTACAGTCACACTTTGTACTCCTGCGCCACGACTGGCCTTTACTTTTGAGAATACCCATATTGCTAACAGATATCGTCTATGAACAAGCAACATATTTAAAAGATTACAAGGTAAAGTATTCTTATATATTCTTTTATATAAAAATAAAGAATTATATTTATATATTCTTTTCTCACCATACAAAACGATCAAACCTGGAGATCCTTGGAGGGCAGTGAAACCCTCACATGATTAAAACGGTGATGAAGATTTTTTAAAATTTCACGCTGTGTTTCTCATTTAGCAGGATTAGCAAAGAAACCCTAACACTGTTCCCCACCAAACACACCCACTACCAAACTATTGGGAGCGTGCTTTGCCTTGTAACCAGAGGGACGAAAATGAAAATATATACTATCGAAAACCTCTAAAAACGCGGAAAATGTACGAAGTACAATAAAAAAGCAACACCGAACCGAAGTTAACCAAGTATAAAATAAACACAACATATTTCTTATTTATGTACAACATCCGAACTTTGCGTTAATTGCGAATAGTTGGTTGAAATTGTAAACAATTTTAGTGAAAGGCTTCAAAACAATCTCGGGCCCCGAATCCCGGGATCCCCGAATCCCGGGATCCCGTTTGAATATTAATAAGAGCGGGATTAGACCAGCCCAAACTTGGAGTTGGGGTGTTTCTGACTAATAAAATTGTTTTCTTAATACTAAGAAAGTTTACGTTTTGGACACTTTTAATGGAAGTTTTTGGTAACAAATGCTGATGGGATTTTTAAATTGCCCAATTGCTTTTTGTGACTCTGTTGTGATATTTTTACCTCTCATTACTCTTAGGTTTGTAGGAGACACTTGAAGAACCCAGTGTTAAGACATTCTGTTCCCCATTTTTACCCTGAATTCGAAACCAACAAAATATGGAAATTTATTTCCTTTTTACATAATAGTAACAGCTGCTCTCACACCACCCGAATTCGAGACATTGCATGTTGAGTGGCGGAACTCAACTATTTTATCAGAGCGAAACTTACCATCGATATATATTTAGTAGACCGATGCAATTTATACTAATTAAAAATAAGCATCAAGGTCGTTATGGTGCAGCGGTAGTGGGTTCGATTCTCAGTCGGGGGAATGACTTATTTTTTATTTTCCCGCTACGGTGATGTTGGTAAAGAGCGATGTTGAGTTCTGCCACTCAACACGGCATCCCTCAAAAATTTGACAGCGCGTGAAGAATAGAATGTACCTTAGCACTAGGTCCCCTCGGCTTGCCTTGCTATATTCGGAAGCTTAAAGAAAATAGGAAAACCTGGTTTTATACAATCATTATTTATTTCTCAAAATTTGAAGCTATTTCATCGAACACACGTCCTGGAGCAACTGCGCCACAATAGCCTTGTAAAACCACCTCATTTTGTTTCCAAAAAATATTTTCTACTTTAAAACCTGGCGGTAATAAGCATTCTCTAAAGATGTCCGAGCCATTACACTTATCCCGTTAATTCCCAAAAAAATTGTTTGTCGCATTACGCTGTTATTGTTTTTGTTGAATTCTTTTCTTCTTAGGCCGCGTGACTGTAAATGTGAGTGTTGTGGGTTCGATTACGACTTGGGGGAATGATTTATTGTCATTTACCCGCTCTGGTGGATAAAGCTAGCATTGAAATGGGAAATGGAATGAGTTCATATTAAGTTCTCTAAGCTTATCCTACATAATTAAGATAATTAAAGAATGAAATCAGCTTCACGCTATATCCCGCACACGGCAGGGTAGGCAGAGGGAACCTAGTGTTAAGACACTCCGTTCCTCACTTTCTGCCGAATTCTGGCGGCATTGCTTGTTGAGTGGCAGAACTTAACGCCGCGCTTTGCCTCGACACCAGAGCGAAGAAATGGAAATATAAATTTAAATAAATATTTCATCTCCTCGAGTGGGAATCGAACCCACAACCAGTCGGTTTGATAGTCACACTTTGTGCCACTGCGACACGACTTGCCTAAAATATTATTATATATTTTAGTACAGTATAAAATATTATATTGTACTAAAATATTATTTATTAATATTTTTTAATATTTTTCACAGCTTCACGCTCTAACCCGCATGTAACAGGGATAACCTAGTATCAAAACATTCCGATTTATCGTTTTCAGCCCGATTTTGAGACAGGCGTGTGAGTTTTTGTTTAAGTTTGTGCATATAACTATAGTTTTCAAGTCAATTTTATTATTTTTTAAATAAACCTACTTTGTACTTTTATTTGATGAATGAAGGTCCCAATATGGAACAGAATTCATTTAACCATTGTCGGGATATAAATACCATTTGCTTCCCGAGTGAAAATCGAACTGACAACCGTCGCGTTAACAGCAAGACCCTGCTCAAACTAAACTGAAAACAGTCACTTATTTAACCCAATTTCAACTTTTAAACATTTAGTAAGCAAAAATCCTATTTTCCATGAAAACTTCAAGCTTTTCCAAGTAAATTATCATTTCAAAATAAAACGCTCATAAAACCTTCAACTCACGATGGATCCGACGTTTGGAAAAATGTTTTTAGAATTAAAGCTAAATAGATAATTGTAAGGCGACGTGGTGCAGGGGCACAGGCGTGCGACTGTAAACGCGGCGGTTGTGGCTTCGATTCCCACTCGGGGAAGGAAGTAGTGGGGAACGATGCCTTAATGGGAGTATGTGTCGTAAAACTAGGTTCTAAAGTTCCCCCTGCCTACTGACTACAGCGTGAAGCTAAATAAAAAAATAAGGCGTCCTGTTGTACTGAGATTCGCGATGGTTGTGGGTTCAATGCACACTCGAGAGTACATTTAATCCGGCATGTAATAGGGTAGGGAGAGCAAACCTACTGTTAAGCTCTCAGATTTCTACCCGAATTTAAGACAGTGGATGCTGAGTGGTGGAACCGAACGCCCTTTATCTTGGTAATAGAACGAGGAAATTATAATAATGAATCTCTCCGAGTAGGGATGGATGTCGTGTTTACAGTTAGAGTAATTAAAAAACACACACACAGAGATAGTGATTTAAAAATAGGTGCCCTACTCTTTTTCATGCATAGCGGGGTAAGTTTCCTCTGTCTTTTTTTAGGAAGAGTGTTAAAACACTCTATTTCCCACGCGCCGCTTAATTTTCGATAGTTTCCCCGAGTGGGAATCGACGATCGCCTTAAAAATGAATCATCAAATAATTTCATGAATAGCTTTGATATTCAATTTTACATGATATAATAAATACACGCCGTCGTAGTGCAGTGGCACAAAGTTAAGACCTTTGTCTGTCTGTTAAGACCGCATTCGATTCGCATTCGAGGGAATTAAATATTATCTTTTCTTTGCTCTTTTTCTCCCCTCTTTATTTTGTTACCAGGGCAAGAAAATGAAAATGAGTTACTCTCCCGAGTGGATACAACCACACAACCGTCGCGGTTACTAGTAAACGCTAACACACTACTTTATATTACACGCATGTACTAAATTTCCGAGTGTAACGCCGTGTTCTGTTATTGTTTCTTAACTTAAACTTAACTTAGCTTCACGCTTTATCCCTTGCGGGGTAGTCAGAGAGAACGGAGCGCCAAACGCTACGGTCTCTACATACCTCTTTCGCCTCGTCCACTGTCATCAACCTCTTCATACATGCCCTTCGGGGGGTCCTCATGCTTTTTACGTGACCTTCCTCCAGTATCTTTGATACTGTGTTTTCGAAGGTCAACCGAGGTCTCCCCCTACCTCTCTTACCGCTCACTTT
>JAATLQ010036077.1:0-34857 GCA_013421005.1 Heliconius erato x Heliconius himera | reverse complement strand
ATATTTTAATATCAAACGGTACACTGATAGTCCACGAAAAGTAAATATTTACGAAATATAAACTGCAATTTTATCGCGAATTATGGTCTGGGCCCATAACCTAATAAAACGCATGGACATTGGATAGTAGTTTATTAGAGAATGAATATGACTTTGACAGATGGTAAGGAAGTACACATATAGCTAAATGTCGCCACTAGTAATATTTTAATCATTTAGTTACAATTAATAACAATAGTATGTGTAAGGGGCAATGTTTTTATTACGTTTGTAACGAAATGTTGTATTTTTTTTGTGTTGGCTTACGGATTTCGTTCAAATTTGTAATAAAATAAGATTAAGATACAACAACAAATAATAGAGGCCAGTCGTGGTGCAGCGTGACTGTAAAACCGTTTGGTTGTGGGTTCGACCCCCCACTCGAGGAAATGTAATCACTTAAATATATTGAGTCAGTGAGTTACAGAACTCAACTTAGTACCTATCAAGCATATTACGGAAAAGACGGAATGAATGATAATCGAACCTATACTAACAACATTTTGACTCAGTCTGCTCTTTGTTCGTACTCAAATATTGCATAATATTTTTCAAATTAAGATTTTATTTATTAATCAAATCCATGAATGTACAATATTTGGGTAGTATGTAGTGATTTGTCTATATGAATACATATAATTTAAATGAGTTATTCGGCATTTTTTTAACGACTCCAAAACTATACTTATACACACAAAGATAAAAAATAAAAAGTAGAATAAAAGTAAAGACAATTAAAGAATCATTAACAAAATTAATGATACTTCTATACCTATTTCCTATATAAAACTAACAAAAAATTACCTTTGGAGTTGGGCCAATCTAACAATCGTTTTTAAAAAGTTATTAATAAATATTATTTCTACGTTTCTGCGTTTCTGCTGGTTTTTATACCACATTTTATATTTATTTCCATTCTTTCCCATTAAGGTATATTATTCTATTGAAATAAAAATCAAACAAAATTTGCAAAGTAATTAATTAATTTATTATTATTCATTTATAGAAATTATAACAAATGCATTTCATGTATAAATAGTAAAACTGTAGCTAGTTTACATGATTACATATAAATATGCTATACAACGATAGTTCTTATTTAAGTTTAACGGTGCATCTCGTATATAGCAGGGTAGGCAGAGGGAATCTATTGCCAAGACTCTCCGTTCTCCATATTTAGCCCAATTTTTTGTTTTCTATTATTCTTTTTAAGTATCCCTCTATCCATTTCAGTCAAAATTACTAAATGTACAGACAAAATATTTTTACTGTTTTACTATATATAGAGATTAAACATCGAAACAAAATTTTAAGCATTTTCCCACAATTCCAATAAAATTGACGTGAACTCGCGCAAAATTGCCTGGATTTGAGATAATTGAGTTAATTTGCGGTCACAATGAAATTGCACTGTTGGTACGAAAACTCACTACTATTTTAGTCACTATGCTCGAACTAAATACAAATAACTCATCGATAACGAATTTCGGCAGAAAGTGTGCGGGATATAGCGTGAAGCTAATATATAGCGTGAAGCTAATATATAGCGTGAAGCTAATAACAAATTTTATTTAGGTACTGTTTGTACTAAGTGGAAAAGAAATATATGAATATAGAAAGTAAAAAAGACATCATTAAAAGCTTTGTCTTTTTAATTTCGTATTAAGTTATATCGTATAGCATGGTAGAATGTAAATACACTCCATTCTCTACTTTTAGCATAAATGAGTGAGAGTGGCAAAACTCAATGTCTTTAATTAGTGAGCTATCTTTGAGATGGTAAGCCTTATTATTAAATCGTGGCTTACTTTTCAATTATAACTTAAATCAAATTTTAGGCTTTTAGAATAAAATTAATAATATTTATTTGATTTTAGTTCAATTTAATATTGTATTTCTTTTCAAATTGCTGGTGCAATGGCATTTGACTGTATATCCGACTGTAGTGGGTTCGAGGAGAAATAATTATTTTCAATCCCTGTTTAGTATAACAAAGGTGGGTTGAATGTTAGTTGACTCTCCATTTCGTAGAGAATATCTAGAATTTGGACCGAAAGTAGAGAATGAAGTGTCTTGTCTCTTAGTTGTCTCTGATTACCCAAATAAATGCGGGATACACAGTTAAGCAAAATAAATAATAGTCTAGTAAAGAATAGTAATAGTCGATTTTACAGTCATAATTTGTGCCCCTGCGTCACGACTTGGCTCGATATTAAATGTATGCGATAAATTCAGTTAAAAAGTTTGTTTTTAAGTTATCGCGAACCGCGAAAATCGAACATCTAATTACTAGCATCTTAAATACTTATTTAGAAAACGTATAAAAATTTGAACGTAGCGGGACTCGAATCCGCGCCTCCTGGAAACCGACCAGTCGGTCGCCTGGTCGGTTTCCAGGAGGCGCGAGTTCGAGTCTCGCTACGTTCAAATAGTTTTGTGTTTGTTTTCTGAATAAGTATTTTTCTTTCACACATAGGTGTGGAATGACACTTTAAAAAATGTTTAAAAATACTAGCATGTTGTTATTATTTCAAGTTAGTTTGCTTAATAGTATTATGGGAAATTGACATATCATGTAAGAAAACAGAAAACGAATGGATCTCTCGGCTTGCCTAGCAAAATATATATTTTTCGCAGCGATTTCGCTAATTGGGTGGGCGGGTAATCAACGACTTGACTCTACGTTTTCTAAAAAAATATAGAACTCGACTCGTTCGTTGAGCGTTCATTTGATGAAACATTCAAAGGGCGGCCCCACATTTTTCTCGATCAAATAACATTATAATGGGATTTGGTATATCCTTATCCAAACATAGCCTCGTATGAACATTGGCCATATAATTTGCCGAGCAAACAGACTATGTAAAAACAAATACCGTATAAATATATAAAATATTAAAACAGGCATAACATATAAATATTCGCTTTCAGTCTAAAATTGTAAAAGAATATATTATGTGGTACAGAAAAGAAAAAAATCTATAATTATAATTTCATTGAATATAAAAAAAAAATACTTCTAGATCATAAAGACCTTATCCAAGCAACAAAATCTCTTTTATTTCTCTCTCTCTCTCACTCTGTCTGTTATTCGCGCTTTACATATGTATTAGTTCTTGGAAATATACTAAGTATAATTTATTTCGAATACTTGATGTGAAACTCCAGCAGCCAATATAATCTATTAATATAACACCTTAGCTAAAGTTGGTGAACTTGATGAGCACTTTTTGTTAACATTAAAATTTAAGATCTGCAGTACAGCTAAACTTAAAGAAATATGAATATAACGCCCTTAAAAAGTTTCTTACTTTTGTGTGCACTGAAGAAAAAAAAACCTGTTTCAGGATTGAATATAATAGCAAGTAGCTACAATTTATAAAAATTTACTATGATGATGTTAAACCTAAATTTGTGGACGTATGTATACTCATTTTGTATGAAATGAACTACAATTATAAGTATTTAATTATTTTTTGTTTGAAGTATCTATAAATTTTTACTTCTTGGTTTTTTCCTTTACTTGTAAAGAAAATTTTCACTTCTTACTAAATTTTATAATTGTAGGTCTACGGTAAATACCCTTACGTTTTGATTATGCGGCGAATTTCATACAAAATGTAGCATAATAGATATATAGGTATATTTTGATCGCGTTGACTTAAAAGCTTGATTTTTTCTGTGCACCAAGGGACCATTAACCTGAGTATTTGAAAAATGACAGGCAGACGGACAAGAAAGTTTCCTATAAACTTTCTGTTTTTTCCTTTTGAAGTACAGAACCCAAATTAAAGGTGAACCTGAACTGAAATCCCAAGACTTCAAAGAAGGAAGATCTCTAGAGAAGATAAATTTATGTGGACCCTTCTTGTAAGCCTAATACTTTCCTAAGTGTTAGAAATCTTAATTCTAAGCAAGTTAAGTGATATTATCAAAAGAAATTGAACACATTATTTTAGACGCATAATTTTTTTTTTGGAACAACTTGCTAAATGGAAGTAGCATGGCAAAGGTGATTATAAAGTCCACGTGAACGAAGTTACGGGAGGTAGCTAGTATCAGAAAAATCTTTTATCTTAAATATATTACGTTTTTGGTTCTAACTGTGAATGCAATATAGATAGAGTTTCTGTTTTTACTCCACTTTCTGCTAAATATACATGTAGTTCTATTCGTCGGCGCCCTGGACAGAGAATTATTTTCATTTTCCGATCTGATAATACAAAGAGCGGATTTGAATTCCATCACTTAACACGGCACGTTTTAGACGGAGAGTGGAGAACGGAGGGTCTTGACATTTTCGAGATTCAACGTGAAACTCAAGATTTTTTTTTTCTATAATATCGAATACGAAGCAATTGCCTCTCAACAATATCATTTCTAATTTAAACATAAAATAATAGTAAAATTACCAATAATTTTCTAGCATAAAATAATATAAGTAATATTTATGTTAATACTAGATAGAAATTCAATGTTCATACATCAAACGACCATAATAACTGGGTCGACGGTGAAGGTGAAATTTTAATGAAACGGTACATCGAGCGAGACGTAATTACCACCTAACTCGGTCTTTGTAACATTCTCACGACTTAATTAGCCCCGAATGAAATGTCTTGCCCCCCAAGTGGCTCTATTCTACTGAATCACTTGAAATGTTGGAGGGCTTTTCAGAAAAGACTTTTTTTATAAGAACTTTTGCTGTTCTAAGTGAATACTTGAAATTTCTTGTAATAATTTTGAAATTCAAACAAGTTTTGTGAAGACGTTGCGAGTAGCTTTAGGACTCATAAGGACAATAATAAAATTGATCATGTCAAAGTATTTTTATATTATTTTGTCGTCACAATTTTTCTTAGTAAACAAAAGCACACAAACACTAAATACTAGGAAGTAAGTTTTAGGCCAGAGCGATGAATCAAATCTAAAAAATATCTAGTTAGCAAAATTCTGCAAAAATATTATGAATAATTCACATATATGGTTTATGATTTATATAAATATGTCTTTTATTACTATACATTCAATGAAAGTTTATATATACGGAAGGCATAAAAAAATATTTGTTTTATATGACATTTCTTCGTAATGAATTCCGCTCAGTAACAAATAAAACTGAAATATGACTGGCTATTGGCCGTTTCCGAATACGAATCCAATTTGTCAGAGTTTATTACAAAGTACAATTTATTTCACTTTAATTTTTTCTGCAAAGTTTGCCCATAAATTTGTCAAATTTTCCATTTGTAAGCATATAATGTTAACAAGTGTTAAAACGTGAATATTATTACTAATGATTTTTAGTAAAACAAATATTGATTATAAATAAAAAAATCTGATTCTGATGTTATGAGATGTACATCAAGTCATTGAGATTAATAAATAACATTAGACGTTGTTTTAATATTCAGAGGTTAGCTAGCTGGCATTTTTTTAATAATACATTTTTTAATGAGGCCAGTCGTGGCGCGGGGGCACAAAGTGTGACTGTAAAATTTATTGATTGTGGGTTCGATCCCCATTCGAGGAGATGAAATATTTATATTTCCATTTCTTTGCTCTGGTGTCGAGGTTAAGCGCGGCATTGAGTTCCTCGAAACTCGGTAGAAAGTGGGGAACGGAGTGCCTTAACTCTAGGTTCCCTCTGCCAACCCTGCTGTGTGCGAGATAAAGCGTGAAGCTAAAAAAAATATAAATTCCATCACTTTCTATTTAATTATAAGATATAAAAAATCAGTGAACGTAAAAACTACGAGCTCAACTAAAGTTTTATATGAAAATTGTTGAAATAATTTTCTCGTCAGTACTCTAATAGCTGTTTACTTTGACGAGGTTACTATAAAGCAATCAATTTACATCGCTTTGAAATGCGCCACGATTCAGAACAAGTTTTCCATTTCATTATATTAAAATAAAATATTTTATATTTTTTTCTGGGAAAATTTATCGTTGAATAGTCATAAAAGTGATTTCGTATTTTTCAGTTTATCTGTTATATATACGTAGGGAATATGTAAATATAAATATTTGTATGTTTATATATGAAGTTTGTAAAGTCAACTGGAATTAAAATTTATTAGTTATACATATATATTTTTAACATACCTACAGCATATACATATGTTCGAGGCCAGTCGTGGCACAAAGTGTGACTGTAAACGCAATTGGTTGTGGGTTCAATCCCCACTCGAGGAAATTAAATATTTATTTAAATTTATATTTCCATTTCTTCGCTCTGGTGTCGAGGTAAAGTGTGGCGTTGAGTCCCGCCACTTAGCACGCAATGCCTTCAGAATTCGGCTTACCACTAGGTTCCCTGCTGATTTATTTATTTAGATTTGTATGTATCTGCTAATTGTATGTTTTTTTTCTTTTATATCAGCTCTCGTTAATCAAAGCGAATAAATGAAATTATATTATTATTGTAATATTTTCATTTTTTCGCTCTGGTTTACGAATGGGAATCGAACATTAATTATATAATCAGGTACTTAATTAATTATTATAATATATCGAGCTACATATACCTACTATACCTATATATTTTGTTTGTAATACCTGCAATTTACTTAGATAATGGGAAACTGGCGATATAGCTAATTAAGTGATAAAATCATATGAATTCCCTAACGAACGTGAAAAAATATGCCTGGGCATCGTTATTCATCTGTTTTTATTTATGTTACTACAACATCAGTAGATATGTCTTTTTATAATTATAAAAAAAAAAATTAAGTTCTCGTCTACGCTAAGCGTAAGAAATAATTATATTTAGAATATAAACCATCTAATAAATTTATCATTCTTGAATGTACAAGTACAGTAACAGTGATACAATTGTGTTACTCCATCGCATTTTCGTATTTTCACAATAATATTTTATGAAGAAAATTTAAAACATGAACAATTTTCTAGGCTTTTTTAAAACAAAAAAATGTAATGTATTTTTATTCTGTATCCCGCACACAGCTGGGTAGGCAGAGGGAACCTAGTGTTAAGATACTCCGTTCCCCACTTTCTGCCAAATTCTGGAGGTATTGCGTGTTGAGTGGCAGAACTCAACGCCGCGCTTAACCTCGACACCAGAGCGAAGACATGGAAATATAAATTTAAGTAAATATTTCATCTCTTCGAGCGGGGATCGAACCCAAAACCACTTGGTTTTACAGTCACACTTTGTGCCGCTGCGCCACGACCGGCCTCTAATATTTTAATATTTAAATTTTAATTTTAATTTAAAAACTAAACTTTATAACAATATGCTAAATACCAATCCATTTGATATCCTAAACTCAATGCAGAAATATCACCCCAACGGTATTATGTCTTGTCATATATTGTTTGCGTCTCCAATAACACAGTGGTAAATATTTATATATTTTCATACAAGTACGTCTCGCTCTTACGTGTACGCGTCGCCCTCGGGAAATTATATGTGAAAGGAAATGGAAAGCCAGCACGGTATCTTAGAAGTATCAATTTATAAGCGTACAGAGAGTATTTTTGAAAGAAACACTTTGCATTTGTTTAATATTATTATTTCGTAATGAGAGAATGTGCCATTATTCTTCGAAATTCTTTAATTAGAAGGTTTTATTTATAATAAGTTATGCATATCCAAATGTAAATATAGAAAATATTTTAAATAATACGCAAATACCTACTTAGACCTATCTGTTTGTGCCGGCGTCGAGTTCCGCCACTGCAACACGCAATGCCTCGAAAAATTCGGCGCAGTAGTGGTGAACCGAGTGTCTTAATATAAGGTTCCCTGCCTACCCTGCTACTAAAAAGAAATTATTAATTTAAGCAATAACAGTGAAAAAATATGTTTAGCTTCACGACTTACATGTTTCATTTACAAAACAAAACTCAATTTGCGATAAGCGATTAAAACTCAATAAGCGATTTTTTTTAATAAATCTTAAAAAAAAAGAATAAAAATATATAGCATCGATATAAAATGTATAGCGTTAATAATTGAAAATCGCTTAAAATTCATTACTTACTCAATTTATCTCTTACTGATTAAATCTGTGGTCACCCTCCTTTTCCAATTAATTCGTGAGTGAAGTGGATCGGCTCCTTTGCAGGAAATCGGTTTGCAAAGCAAATCCCGTGTCGAATTACTGACATTAATTGTGATGTCTTTGCGGGAAAGAAAATGGTGCCGTGTGTCAATATATTTTATAGCTTAGCTTTAGGTTTGGGTAATAGGATTTACTTTGTACGTTTTTTTTGATACGTTTGAATATATATTTTAAGGGTGTTTTGGACATTGAAAATGAGGCCAGTCGTGGCGCAGGGGCACAAAGTGTGACTGTGCATCGACTTGTTGTGGGTTCGATCCCCACTCGAGGAAGTGAACTATTTATTTGAATTTATATTTTCGTTTCTCCGCTCTGGTGTGGAGACAAATCGCGGCGTTGAGTTCACGCCACTCAACACGCAATGCCTCGAGAACTCGGCGGAAAGTGGGGAAGGGAGTGTCTTAATACTAGGTTCCCTCTGTCTACCCTGCCGTGTGCGGGATACAGTGTAAAGCTGATTTTTATAAAATTAAATATCCCTAAAGAACTTAATTATTATCTTAGATAACGTAGCCACGTTTAAATGGTATTTGGTTTCCATAATTAGAACGTTCAAACTGCACGTAGTAACTTCATATTATTTGGCTCTTCTGTGTATATTAGTGCTGGCTGGTGAAACCCAATACTTTATCTTACATTACCCAACCGGCTTGGATTTAAATCAAATTCTATATAGTCGAGGCCAATCATGGCGCAGGGGCCAAAATGTGCGACGCCGCGACTGGTTGTGGGTTCGATGGACCATTCGAGGAAATAAAATATTTATTTACATTTATATTTTCACTTCTTCGCTTTGGTGTCAAGGCAAAGCTGTATCCCGCACACAGCGGGATAGGCAGAGGGAACCTAGTTAAGACACTCCATTTTCCACTTTCCGCTAAATTCTGGTAGCATTGCGTGTTGAGTGGCGAAACTCAACGCCGTTCTTTGCCTCGACACCAGAGCGAAGAAATAAAAAATATAAATGTAAATAAATATTTCATCTCCTCGAGTGGGGATCGAACCCACAACCAGTCAATTTTACAGTCACACTTTGTGCCGCTACGGCTCTATAAGTATAGTTTGGCCTCTATAAGTATACATTAACTGAAATAAATACATTATTTCAAAATATCGAAAACCTCACATAAAAGGCAATGACTTGCGCTTTTAGTTGCGGGTTCAATGCGTCAGAACACCATTCGGCAGTCTTAATGGATTTTCGATAGTAGCGAACACTACGCTTGATATTCACGATATGAATGGATTTGTAATTTATCTCGGCTGTATGTAAATGAGACGAACATTGATATGCCCCACTCAACTAACATGCTTCGGATGAAAGGTCGAATGCTGCATTGGAAAATGGAATATATCACTTGTTCCATTTTTGTGTGTCAAATAAAATATCGTCGGTAAAATTTGAAAAAAAATCATATACTGGTCTTGATTTTCCTGGAAAAGCCGATTGAATTATCTTTAATAAAAATCTATAAAAGTGTAATAAAATATTGTTAGATTTCACATACACTATATCGGTTTTCAGATGTTATATAGGTAGGATATCTTTGAAGGCCGTCTATCTTTGAAGGTCGTCAACGTACATGTGCTCGTCTTATGGTACACGAGGTTGTTGGCGATCACTTACCACTAGGTGACCCGCTTCATAGCGCAGTGGCACAAGCCTGGAGTAAACGTAACAGCTAACGTAACAAACGTGGGTTTGATTCCTACTAGAGGAAATTAAATATTTAATGTTTTCATTTCCTCACTCTGGTAAAAAGGCGAAAACGCGGCGTTAAGCTCCGCCACTCAACAGGTAATGCTTTCAGAATATTAATGGGTACGGCGTTTCTTACTAGGTTCCTCTAGTCGCTCTGCTTGCCTAATATATAAAAAAATATGTATAGTAGGTAGTTGTATAAAATAACAATACATAAAAAAGAAATAATACTCCATGTGGGATATGAAGCGACAACCATAACGACAAATACTTATTTAGAAAACGTATAAAAATTTGAACGCAGCGGGACTCGAACCCGCGCCTCCTGGAAACCGACCAGGCGCTCTGACCACTAAGCCATGCGTTCTCGCCAAGCTGCGTCGAAATTTTTATACGCTTGTTACAACTTATTTATGTTATTAGTATATACGTTTTCTAAATAAGTATTTTTCTTTCCTAAGTGTGGAATAACACTTTAAAAATGTTTAAAAAAAAAAACCATAACGAGTACGGGTACGGTACGGGTGCCTATTGGTTTTTAGGTACGAGGAACTATTGACAAAATCTAGCATCGAAATGCCTTTTTAATAAATTATCATTAGCCTACACAACCCAAAACCTACTTGAATATAAAATATTTTTTTATTTGAATATCAAATTTATATAAATCAAATCAAAATCTGATCAATTCTAAAGTAATAATAAAAATATTACTTTAATATGAATATAATCTTTGCATAAGATAAATCACCTGTATTCATCGAGTCTAAATTTGAAAGCAGCTCGCTCAAGATCTCGTCCATCACTGCTCTGAATACGTCACACCCGCATTAGCACGGATGCCAGTAAACCTGGCTGGATAATTTAATTTTTGCTTTCTATTTAAATAAATTTTATAATACTTTTACAATTGAAAGAGTTTAATTTAAAACTCATTTTATTGATCGAATAAGTAAAGTTAAGGCCCGTCGTGGCGCACGTGCACAAATACCACTGTAAATGCGACAGGTTGTGGGTTCAACTCCTACTCGGGGAAAAGAAATATTTAATATTTCGTTTCCTCGCATGTGTCGAGGCAAAGCATGGCGTTGAGATCCGCTACTTCTTGCAATGCCGCCAAAATTCGGGGGAAAACGGAAAACCGAGTGTCTTAACACTCCCTGGTGTTAAGACACTCCGTTTCCCTCTTGCTATTTCTCTCCTAAATAGCACAAAATACAATTTTCTATTAGTTACAGCTATTATAGAAAATAAAAACTTGACAGAGTAGGTACTTTTAAAATATACTTATACGAAATTTCTTTAGAGTAAAATGAGACTAATATAATATTACCAGCTTTAAAGAGATATGTCAAGTCGAGTTCACTGCACTATATGAATCTTGTGATTCGTATAATTTGATTACATACAATATACTGCAAATATACTAAAAGTAATATACTGTAGAACTACAATTTTTTTTATTTTCTATTCAAAATATTTATTGGAGGGGAGGGAGGGGAGTGAGGCACCGTCTGGGACATGATGGTTATGGGCTTAATTCTACTCGAATTCCTTGCTTTCTTCCAATAATGCGCCATGTTAAGTTACGGTATTCAACATGATTTCAGATAAAAAGCGGAGAACGGAGTGTCCAGACTTACATAAAATAGAGATTAGTGTCTTGATAAGATATGTGACTGAAACAAATATTAAAAGGCTCTCACTCCTCAATGTAGATATATTTTGTGAATAGGTTGTATAGGTTTTACAAAACATTATTCATCTAAAGTTTATATTCATAGCGCCGAAGTGAACATAATTTATGGTCTTTTGGGAAATATCACCTAATAACAAACAATGTCTATACAAATTATACAATGTTCATTGTACTAAAGTTTAACATAAAGTATGTACATGCCTTTGAGGCCAGTCGTGGCGCAGGGGCACTAAGTGTGACTGTAAAACTGACTGGTTGTGGGTTCGATCCCCACTCGAGGGGATGAAATATTAACTTAAATTTATATTTCCATTTCTTCGCTCTGGTGTCGAGGACAAGCGCGGCGTTGAGTTCAGCCACTCAACACGCAATGCCTCCAGAATGCGGCAGAAAGTGAGGAACGGAGTGTCTTAACACTATGCTCCCTCTGCTTACCCTGCATTGTGCGGGATACAGCATGATTAAAAAAATAGACATACATCATATAATTTACTTGTTATATACAATAGGTGTACTAAAGATATATAACAAATAAATGATATGAGGCCAGTTGTGACGCATAGTCAACGCGACAGGTCGTGGATTCGAGGAAATTAAATATTTAATATTTTCATTTCTTCGCTCTGGTGTTGAGGCGAAGAGCGGCGTTGAATTCCGCCACTCAACACCTAATGCCTCCAGAACTCGGCGGAAAGTTGAGAACGGAGTGTCTTTGTGACTTGGTTCCCTCTGCTACCCTACTGTGTGCGGGATACTATAAGTCCGGAACGAGGAGTTTTGACACTAGGTTCTGCTTAACTAAAAAAAACTTATATTCTGTTAAGCACGATTAAACTTGAACCTAGAATAAAATATTTTGCAAATTTTATGTATTCTACAGTTGTATTTTAATATGTAGTTGTTCAAAGCTTACTCTTTGTATACAACTTTTCTGCTATATACCAAGTAAAAGTAATTTGCATTGCATAGATATGAGTTTGAACTAAACTGCTGGTTATATGTATTTTCGTCTGAGAACAAAGTTGTAGTAGCTGTAATTGTAAATTTTCATTTTAGCAATGTATGTATGTTGTATTTTATTTATTTTGAAGTTTCACACTGTATCCCGCACATAGCAGGGTAGGTAGGGAACACCTGGGAACCTAATATTAAGGCATTATTAAGGCAAGTGCTTCCATTAAACCACTTCCATTTTCACCGATTTCTGGGGGCCTTGTGTGTGGGACTCAACGCCAAGGAAATGCAAATATTAAATATTACATTTTATCGAGTAAGATTTAAACTGGCCCAATGCATTTAATTAAAAAATAATCTAAATTATAAATTCAAATAGTTAAAAATCACTGTTAACATCCTTTAACACTTTAAATATTTTTTTCATTGCAGTTTGGAAATTATACATACGAGTATATAAATCGTCTCCCTTATTCTGCATAGCTTTCTTAGCTAAGTAGATATACAAAATGTTTATATCTTCACCATTTTATATGAAAACACAGTTTTAACTACTCTATAAAAACATAATCAATTAAAACTAGAGAGATTTTTTTTTTTTCAAGTAAAATAAATAATAAAATTGTCGTTGTAAAATAAAACGCCATTTGTAAAGAATGACGCACACAGACGCAAATCTATCAAGGCGACAACATCGCACACGTCTCATTCACGAAATTGAGTCGTATGTATTGACGGTGAATTTGAACGTTGTTTAGGTTTATAATAGAAATTAGATAATTGCGTAAAATAGAACGAGAAATATCTCTTTCTCGATCTGGTATGTTTTTTGAGAATAAAAAGTGACTAATCGGTAACGTTTAGTAGTATTTTTGTAGTAGTAGATGTTTACGTTATTGGTATCTACTCGTAACTTCGTACAGTATAGATAAAAATCATGAAATGAAAATAATAATCCTACGTATATGGGTTGGATGGAAATATTTTACCCTGTATACTGCTCCCGTAAAAGGAGCACAGTCGCTTTCACCTGTATATTAATAAAAAAGACCTTTATATTTAAAAGTAAAAAAATAGTATTTTTTATCAATATCCTGTTTATAAAAATCAGTGTAACAACACGCTATTTCCATTACGGTGAACACGAAGAGAGCACGGTGACATATTCCATCAATCTTCGCTTTCTGTCAAGGCTTGAAGTGCGTTTCGGGATGTGGATGCTATTTACATGACTAACAACTACATTATCTTATAAATTGAATGTATTGTGGTATTCTCACTTTATTTAGCATATAAAGTATGAAAGTAGAAGCTAGTAGTAGTAGTATATCACCTGCTGAAATTTAAATTGGAGAGCAAAACAGAATCGCTTTCCTTAAAAGCACGTAACGTATGTAAGTCGCAGTATTTTAAAAATAATTATAAAATAT
Source organism: Heliconius erato x Heliconius himera (assembly GCA_013421005.1). Lineage (NCBI taxonomy): Eukaryota > Metazoa > Arthropoda > Insecta > Lepidoptera > Nymphalidae > Heliconius > Heliconius erato x Heliconius himera. The sequence goes on along the minus strand of JAATLQ010036077.1, from coordinate 20,940 downwards.
ATTTTGCTTAACCTTCCACAGACCAAAACAATAATTTGAATATTTTTTTAAGTTTCTTACTTAGTTTCTGATTAATAATATCAGTCTTTTAACGAACTTAATATTCATATCACACGCAACCAAAACTTCTCTTTTGTTCCGCTGTAATTTACTGAATTAACAATAAAACTTGGCCCCCATATGAAAAGTTTCAATTTGCCCCAGGTATTTGAGAACACGCACTAAAATTAAAAAATAATTATAATTTTTAAAACAGAAATCAGGCCTGTGATTTAAATTATTACCAATAAAGAATATTTTGACGTAAGTTGCTTTCACATAAAAGTGCTTAAAATCGGGAACATTTCTTAGAAAAAGTATAAAATTTTATATTTTATATACTCGTATTCTAAATTGAAACACATATACAAAATTGAATAGTAAGATTGAATTCGTTCGTTCGTATGAAATATGGTAGTGGTGTGTATTTTAGCAATTTTAACAATGAAATATATTTCTGTGGAAACCAATAACAAAAACCATTTTAAACGAAAAAATTTTTTTTTTCAAAGCCTTTGCAATATTCAAACTAAGATTTAGAATGTTAAAAGCTTAGCCAGAGATGGCTCCTTATAACAACAAATCTAAGCCACGCTTATAAATTTAAAAAAATGTTTCATTTCCTCGAGTGGGGATCGAACCTAGAACCAGTCGCATTTACACAGTCACATAGACTATAAAAAAAAATATGAGAAAAATATTTTATACAGGTATACCACAAAATATGAAGTGTCCCTATAGATCATCCGTTGTATTTTTAAAAAATATTTTTCCCTTTTCCGCTTTTCAGTCACACAGTTAATCCGGAAAGCTCCTAAATTTAATTTATGCCGTCACTGAAATTCAGGTCATGATTTCAGCCACTTACCAACTTAAAGGCTACAATTTTTTGACTTGATAAGATGAAAGGGTCGGCTTAAAATTACAACTACTTTAATTTTATCTTATAACAAGTTTATTATAATTTTTTCTTTAAAATTGCTTATGAAAAATTTCATTTTATATTTATTTCATACAATTTAGATTTATAAAAATACCTTACAGTATTTAAAGTTTCTAACTATTTGTTATACTTCCACTCAATTCTCTAATATTAAATAATATTTCAATGTTTAATTTTGATAACAAAACCAAACGTTCATAGTGAAAAATTAACGCTACGCTTCGTCACATTCATGCACCGCTTCAGCGCCACAAATTATATTATTTGTGGTGATATTCACTTATAATATCTTTTATATTAATCATATCAGCACAAATAATAATATGAGGCCGGTCGTGGCGCAGAGCACACATCAGTGTAGGCAGAGGGAACCTAGTTTTAAGACACTTTTCGCCGAAATCTGGGGGCATTCATCATGTAGAATGGCGGAACTCAACGCCGCGATTTGCCTCGAATGAAAATATAAATGTAAATAAATATTTCACTTCCTCAAGTGAAATATATATATATATATATATATATATATATATATATATATATATATATATATATATATATTTCACTTTACTTTTCATTCAAAAATGGACAGTGGCGCTTTTCTTAAAATGACACATGCGTGTTCATTGAAAGAGCTACTATATTTTATGACAATCGTTATAAATATAGTAACGGCATAAAAACTTACTTTTTAGTGCAATTTTTTTATGACAATGTACATAAATATTAACTACAGACATACATACATATGTATACATAATATAAAAACATAATCAAATAAACAAAAGAACCAATTTAAAAATAAAACTTTGTTAATTGTTTAAAAAAATGTTCTTTAAGCTTTTTCTAAATACATAGAATGCCAGAGAGATGCGCCAAAACGCTGCTCCCTGACCACTAAGCCATACGTTCTCATCAAGCTACGCAGAAATTCTTATATGCTTATTACAACTTATTTCTATTTTTAGCTACTAAAAACTTTAAAAATGTTAAAATAAATAGTCTTCTTTTAAGTAAGTGTATAATTTAATTTTTTTTTATTAATTTACTTGTGTATAATATTGTTCTCATATTGGGTGCCGTATGTTTTTTTAATTTTCATATCACGTGTAGTAAAAAGCAGAAAATCTAATGAGAGTTAAATCTAAATCTTTAATAGATAGTAGAATACAAAATCTTAATACAATATAAAATACTATATAACAACCACATAAAATAGAAGAACCCACTAACTCCGTTCTTACTACATCTAGAGTAGAGAACTCATTTACTACTAAGTAAATAATATATGTACAATTGTAAATGAAGCTACATTTCTGAGACGACTGCATTCCATTGGAGTATCGATTTACGATTATGTAATGGACTGGCCATTCGTCTGACCATTACCCTTTACTAACGGAGCTGGGTATATTACATTCTGACTACGAAATAACGAGGACGGCTTGATAAATAGATACATCATATATAATATTATAATTGATGAATGCGTTGCGGCGTTGAGTTCTGCCACTCAACACGCAATGCCTCCAGAATTCGGTAGTAAGTGGGGAACGGAGTGTCTTAATACTAGGTTTCTTCTGCCTACCCTGCTGTGTGCGGAATACAGCGTGAAGCTGATTTATTTATTTATTTATTTGATGAGTACGTCGTGGCGCAGGGGCACAAGTGTGTGATCGTAGCACGACGGATGTGGGTTCGATTACGTGAGCGCGGCATCGAGTTTCCCAATTCGAAAGTCGTCCCTCAATCCTCATCTTCTTTAACTGCTTAATGGCTTAATTTTGCAAGTTTTTTTTCCTTCACGCTGTATCCCGCAGTGTTAGCAGAAGAAATAAAGTGTTAAGCGGCGGAAAGTGAGTAACGGAGTGTCCGTTACCTACTTTCCGCTTCCGCAATTTCGCATTTTGCTTGAGGCATTGCGTGTTAACTGTTGGAACTTAACGCCGTAGAATGAAGAAATTAAAATATTAAATTTGTTGAGGATGAGGCCAGTTGTGGCGCAGTGGCACAAAGTGTGACTGTACAATCGACTGGTTGTGGGTTTGATCCTTACTCGGGGAGATGAAATATTTACTTAAATTTATATTTCTATTTCTTCGCTCTGGTGTCGAGGACAAGTGCGGCGTTGAGTTCTGCCACTCAACACGTAATGCCTCCAGAATTCGGCAGAAAGTGGGGAACGGAGTGTCTTAACACTAGGTTCCCTCTGCCTACCCTGCAGTGTGCGGGATTTATTTTATTTTTTAAATATTAAATATTAGAACCCACAATGGTCGCGGCGTTTACACTCAGTCACACGCTTGTACCGCTGCGCCACGACACAAATAATAAATCTTCTATAATTTATTTAAAATTGTTAATCTGGAAAAGAGTGTTTGATTATACCAATAGTACATATTGAAAAAATAATTGGAAATTACTATGAAATATAGAAAACAATACGTCATTAAAGTTTTTATATCACTAATGAATACCATTGTATCGATAGTAGCACTCCGCTGATTACTGCTGTAGTAGTATATTGTCTCAGATAATTAAAATTGTATACAACTCATATTTCTGGCTATTGTGTGTATTGTGTTTTGTGTTTAAAATTTGGATTTTGTTTTTAAAAGCTTTAACAAAATATTTTTCGTAGTTTTTGGTGGTGGTGATATAAATTCTAATACTGGTGATTAACTAACTGTAGCCCTGTGACCAGCTAACTGTTGTACGTAACAACAGTTTGTGGTTCTATTTATTTATTATTGTTATCTTTATTATTGCAAAGCTGTGCAGGGAAAACGTAGAGCGGTTTAAATTAAAAAAAATACTTATTTAAATGATTTTACTAAGAACATATCCATTTTATTATATGGATCACATTTGACTTGTTTTACTAAAATAAATAAATCAGCTTCACGCTGTATCAAGCACACTGCAGGGTAGGCAGAGGAAACCTAGTGTTAATTCTGGAGGCATTGCGTATTGAGTGGCAGAATTCAACCCCGCGCTTGTCCTCGACACCAGAGCGAAGAAATGGAAATATAAATTTAAGTAAATATTTCATGTCCTCGAATAAGGATTGAACCCACAACCAGTCGGCTTTACAGTCACACTTTGTGCCCCTGCGCCACAACTGGATGGACTGGCAACAACGTGTTTTAATATTATTAATAATACATTAATTAATGACAATTTAACGTTACAAATATTCTCTACTGAATCTGCGATATCACACATCTATATTCAATTTAATTTGTTATAAGCTTAATTGGTATGCCTATGCATTTACATAATATCATTAATAGTAAATTATTCTATTCCTCTCATACATATACGAGGCCAGTCGTGGCGCAGGGGCACAAGTGAGACTGTAAATGTAAACGGCTGTAAGTTCTATCTAGATTCCAGGAAATGTAATATTTTTTTGAAAATTAATATTTTCATTTTTTCGCTCTGGTGTAGAGACAAAGCGCGGCGTTGAGTTCCGCCCCTCAATATGCAATTGCTCCAGTTTTCGGCAGAAAATTTGGAACGGAGTATCTTAGCACTATGTGCCCTCTGCCTAACCTGCTGTGTGTGTGATACTGTGTCAGGAAAGCTGATTTCTTCATACATATTTGTAAACGTTACTTCTGAAATGCATCAATCGTCCAATTGCAACTGTGTGAAATGATTAGATAACGCTATGTAAGCTTTTACTTGCGGTTTCACTCGCGCGGTTAAAGAGAAATAATCTAGAGAAACAACAAATTCTAAGTAACTTTGACCACAGGTACAGTGGGTTACATCGAAATTATTGACCTTCTTCTAAATATATCTATAATAGATTATTATCACATTCAACCAAACGAAGTCTTAAGCTTTATAATATTAATATAGATTATTTCAAGTGAGACAAAGCATGATGTTTCTCCAGGAAAAGTGAGAACAAAATGTGAGTGTTTCTTAGTAAGTTCTCCCTATTTATCCTTAGATGCGGCTATAGGCCGGGAGATATAGTAGGAAAAATATATAAAAAATAATATATAAGTGAATAATACATTAATACATATAAATTATGCGTGAGCAAAATCATTGCATTTGTATTGTTAGCGAACTCGTATAAAAGAGGGTAGATGTTTGTGAAAAAGATGATAAAAGCAGTGAAATTGTGTCAATCGGGGGTAGTTGCTTGTAGGCAACTGCCTCTATTGGAATAATCATATCACTTATTGCAATTACATAGTAACTCTTTCCAAATAGTTAGTAGAAACATATAGCAGATATGTTTTTTTTTAAAAACGTTAACCGCTTCCGATTTCTAACAATATATGCGAGACATTAGATTTAAAAAAATATATATAAGAAAAAATATCTACGTGACTTGACTCGTAGTTTAATTGAATGAAATGAAATTGAATAAGTATATTTTCTTATTATGTTGTTTATTGAAATGTGTTACAAATATCCAAACGAAGAGACCGCTTATGGTATATATAGTAACAACATAAAAATTAAGACTTTGTATGGAGTGAGGAAAATATATATTTTAGTTTATATATATTTCCAGATTTATGGTAGCATATTTTAATCGCGTGCTTTATATTCAATAAATGAGAGCTGTAATGGCCGTTACGCTAAGAGTTGTTAAAGTTTGATAAAAACTTATAATGATCAAAAAATCTAAATGTGCTTTTATTACTTGGAAAGTCGATTAAGTTAGAAAAATGACTAAACTTTACGTAGTTCTGTGATAAACGCCGTTTAGTCTTAATGATCTATCTACGCTTGATCATACAAAATTGTTTCTATTTAGGTAAAATTTTAAAATTTGCAACGAATTATATATATCCAGAAGAATATTACAAACAAAATTATGAATTAATCATCTGGATATAGATATATTTTCACGTTAACCTTGTACAAAAAATAATAATATAGCTATCTTGTAGTGTAAGTAATAGAATTAAATATTTTTTCTATTTCTTAGTGTAATAGACTAATAATAATATATGACAATAATATTGACTCTTTTATCTATTTACTTCGATTTTTAGTAACAAGGCGCGGTGTTGAGTGCCGCCACCTAATACGGAATGCCTCAAAAGTTTAGAGGAAAGTGGGAAACGGAAGTGTCTTAATGGAGAATGGAGAGTGTCCTAGCATTAGGTTCCCAGGTTCCATCTGCCGAGCCTGCTATGTATTGGATACACCGTGAAGCTAAAAAATATATGAAAGCCTATGTATCTTTTTTAAATTTACCTTGATTATCTACTACAATAGAAGTAAAAAATTAAGAAAATAGTTTGATAATCATATACAGGTACAACCACATATACATCTCCGATATGTTGTGTTAGCATATAATTTATAAAATCAGCTTCATGCTGTATCCCGCACACAGCAGGGTAGGCAGGGGCTAGTGTTAATACACTCCGTTCCCCACTTTCTGCCGAATTCTGGAGGCATTGCGTGTTGAGTGGCAGAACTCAACGCCGTGCTTTGCCTCGACACCAGAAGGAAGAAATGGTAATATACATTTTAAGTAAATATTTCATCTCCTTGAGTGGAGATCGAACCCACAACCAGTCGGTTTTACAATCATACTTTGTGCCCCTTTGTGCCCACGACTGGCCTCTAGATTGATATCCCCGTCCTTGAGAAGAAGGTCATAAATATATCCTCGTCATCTAAATAATCTTCTCTCAATTTCACATGTAGTACGATCTTCCTCATCTTTAAAATGCAGAAGATTGTCAAGAATATTACTAGAATCCTGTTTCTGCTCAGCATCGCTGTCATGGGTGTTCTGCTCCTCGTTTTCCTCAGTTTCTGATGTAATTTTATTGTGACTATCAAAAATGTGTAGAACAAAATATAAAAAATCATTTTAATATCCAGATGATTAACATATAAAGCTACAACATGAAAAATACACCGTTTGTGTATGAAAGTGTCTAGCGACGAACCCCGAGTTCATTTAAAGAAAATGGCGATTCCTTACAATTTTATTCATCTATCTTTTTTTCAGAGGAGTAAAATTTAATACAAAATATCATAGCATTTATATAAATTATAAATTATATAAATACTATGAGATTATAAATTAAGCTGAATATACTTCATTGTTTGCGTGATATCTCAATTTCGAAAGTTCTGAGTAATATAATTTCACGAAACAGCAACTGCAGAAACGAAGTGAGAAAGTTCATTTAACTTTTTTAATTATTTATTACTTCCTTTTTTATTCTTTCTAGTAAAATCCTCCATCTTTACGGAAAGAAATCAAATATATATAAAATAATATACTACACGAGTCAAATATAACATAAATATTTTTTAATTAATAAATTAAATAGCTTCAGCAGTGAACGATGACATAATTTAGTTTGTTAATATTTTAAAAATATAATAAGGATATAAAATTTTGACGAATGAGACACTGTCTGTATTCTGCCAATTGGCGCTCCGTTCTCTTTGACTACCCCGCCAGGGATAAAGCGCGAAGCAAAGTTATGGAATGGAACCCAACGTCTTTTACGTTTACAGTCTTACGCTTGTGCCCGAGCTCCACGACTGGTGTCAAAAAAAAAGAATAACAAATTGTATTTTGCATTGTTATCGTATTTTTATGTCTTTTTTTAAAATATTATTTACCTTACATTTATAAAAATAAACCTATCAATTTCACTTCTACTTTTGTTCTTTTAAAGTAATTCTGACGAATAAACAAAAATGCGTTATATCGAACAGATATTGCGGTTGCCCTGCAGCGTTTCACAGCGGTTCTCCTATTAACCGGATGTTTCCTAACAAAATATGTCAAGTTGCGGAAATTAAATACAGATATTTACTTACTTAAGCTATCTTCTATATGCATATTTTTGTACTCCATCCATAGATAAAAAATAATATAATTGTAGCCCAGTTGTGACGTGCTTAAATTCATCTTTGTGACGTGCTTAAATGTCATAGTTGCGAATTCATACAAATTAAGTATTTGTTTCATTATTTTAGCTTTAAGTTATCATAGCCGCACACAGGGTAGGCAGAGGGAACCTGGGAACCTACTTTCCGCAGAATCCTAGAGGCATTGCGTGTTGAGTGGCAGGCGTCCACGCCGCGTTTTGTCTAAATTAAGTGAAAATAGATACTATAATTATACTACTATATACGATACGATAAGTTACTGCTAGATACGATACCATACTATTACTGTATACATATATTATATAATATATTAAAATAAGCACAATTTTTAAATTCAAAAATAAAAAAAAAACTGTTTTACAAGAAGAATAAGAAAACGTGTTATTTTTTTTGAGCTGGTGCAGCCTACGATGTTGTGCTTATCTTATATTATACATTTGTCAATATGTTAAATATTAAATAAAAAATGTAATTATATTGAAATTTACTGAATTCAGTGTTTACGTTTATACTAACAAAATAAAAAAATAAACCCCAAAACAAATGAAATCCTATTCACCGTAGTACTTAAGTACCACATGGTCCCTAACTACACTAGAATAATCAATGTATAGTTAAGATTCAACCAATTTTTCCTACAATTATTATTTTCGCAGTCTAACAATGGATACCTCTATTCTATTGGGAATTGTAATCAAAAAGTGCAGACTTCAATTATTGGAGAATATACTTTTGCTGAGTTACCTCATTTCCTACGCTACTATTTTTTCTTTATTCGATTTCTCCAATGAAATTATTAAGCGTGAACAGGCAATATTGAAAAGGAATATACTCAAGTTTCCAATTATTAAAGCTTTCTTTTATAAGAGTTTTTTTAGCAGATATATAACTTTAAATGAAATGGGAATGTATTTAATTAATATAACTAACGTAACTTATAATTTAATTTATAAAAAAGAAAAGGAAAAATTTGAGGCCAGTAGTGGCGCAGAGGTACAAAGTGTAAATGTAAAATCGACTGGTTGTGGGTTCGATTCCCACTCGCCGAAATTATATATATATTTACATTTATATTTTCATTTCTTCGCTCTGGTGTCAAGGTAAAGCGCGGCGTAGAGTTCCGCCACTCAATACGCAATGCCTACAGAACTCGGCGAAAAGTGGGGAACGGAGTGTCATAACACTAGAGTTCCCTCTATCTAACTTGCTATGTGCGGGATACAGCGTGAAGCTGAGGCAGTTATATTAATTTTAAATGCAGTTTATTACTATACAGCTATGATAGTAGTTTAATGCAAATCATCTTGGTTTATTTTCGATAATGTTTACACAAGTATATTCACGAAATTCAATTAGGTATTTCGAAATAAAACATTTTATTGTCAGGCTTGTTCTCTCAAGACCCATTCAAATCCCATCCACCTGAAATAACTGTCGCACAACGTTGATACAGAGTGTCTTTCGAAAGCACTGGTCAGTTATTGCAGTTACAAAGCGATTTGTAAAAAAAATATTTGTCTGTATTTTTTACTGTTAAACACACTATATAGAGTCATTTTATTTCAAGTAGTATAAATTTTATTTTTCATACATTGAAAGAATGTGTTATTATTAATTTATTTATAATAATAATAATTGTTGACTCTTTAATTTATTAATTGTGAATAAGTACGAACATTGATTTTATATGTTGTATATTTTTTTTTCATATAAAAAGTAGTTCAATTGATTAATCCAAAATATGTATAAGCACTGTATGTAGTGTTCAAATAATAAGTGAGTTCAATATTATAAATGTTGTAATGTGAAGTAGACCAGATTCACGGTTGTAATATCTAGCATAGCATGGTATACAGAGGGAACCTAGTTTCCAGGCACTCCGTTTCCTATTTTCCGCCCGAATTCGATATTTTGTGGGTAAGTGGCAGAATAATGCCGCGCTTTGCTTTTTTAATTTCCCCCAATGGTAATCGAATCCACGCTCGTTGCGTTCACAGTCACATGCATGTGCCCCTACGCCACGACGGCTTTAAAAAAAAACAGAGTAAGAATACTACACAGGGAAATTAAAATAATTCATTTATTTACACTCTCTGACGCTGTTACACTGTGCCATGAAAGCCTAAAGAATGGAGAGTGGAGAATAAAACAGTCTAACTTAGCCTAGCCTTTTCACTGTTTGATTATTTCAAAGATGTTACATGTTGGGTGGAAAACACAACTAGCTTTATCAAAACATAAGGAGGTAAAAATAATAATGTAAAAATATTCTTTTGAGTATTCAACATGAAATCATCGCGTGTAATTAATTGACATAGACCAACTGAGTCACGGTGATGTCAAATAATGATTAGGTATTTATAATACAAGGGCTTATCTTTAATAATAATTTGCCCTTGTCTTTTAATAATTTGGTTTAATATATTAATAATATATTTCGTATCAGGTAAAAAAAATATATAATTGAACCTCAGCTTTCTTTTATTAATCACTCTGCAAACTACGGAAGACGCGTGAAGATATAAATAATGTTTACTTATAATTTCTGTTGCCCTAACTTTACTACTTATTAAATAATCTATTGGCATTGAAAGTTTATAATTTTGAAACACAAGGCTATGCTAATGATACACGAATAATGAAAATTATACCAGGTCAGGCCAGTAGCGCAGCTGCACCAGGATGTGATCGTAAGCACGACAGATTATGGGTTCAATTCCTACTAGAGGAAAAAAGTTCTAAATAAATCAGCTTCACGCTGTATCCCGCACACAGCAAGGTAGGCAGAGGGTTAAGACACTCTGTTCCCCACTTTCTTCCGAATTCTGGAGTTGCGTGTTGAGTGACAGAACTCAACACCGCGCTTAACCTCAACACCAGAGCGAAGAAATGGAAATATAAATTTAAGTAAATATTTCATCTCCTCGAGTGGGAATCGAATCCACATACAGTCGGTTTTACAGTCACACCTCGTGCCGCTGCGCCTCGACTGGTCTCTTAAGTTATAATTTTTTAATTTTTTTTTTATTTTATTAGTTTTTATTATTCACTTCTTTGTCCTGGAGTGGAGGCCAAGCGCGGCCTCCAACATTCAGCGGAAAGTGGAAAGCACAGAGTCTTAACACTAGCCTTCCTCTGCCTCCCCTGCTACGTGCGGGATGCTGGAAAAAAAGAAAATCACAATTATATAAATATCAACAATTTTTTTGGTGTATGTTTTATTTTAGATGACAAGAGGTGGTTTTTAAATATGGTTTGCTAGAATCGTGAAATGAATAATTCAGGACATTTTTCATATAAAACGTTGAAAAACCTAGCGCGTGTGTATATTACAGGGAAAGGAAGATTGCTTTTTCATGTCACGTAGTGTTAAAGATTTTTATGCTGTAACATTTTACTTACCAGATTTTGCTCTTTATCTTAACCCTTTTCAGCGAAAACTTCATTTTGCTTTATTAATTAAATCATATTTTACGTACATTCCTCTGTTTACTTGGCTGAAGTTGCTAAAGCTTCAAATTTTTATTATTTTTCCGTATTCACAATATTTTAACGACGATATTATATGTAAACATATATTATTTTCCATGAATCTTAATTACATTTCAATTTTAAGTAAACAGTTTGTTTTATTGTGATATATATTTTACAAGCAAGATATTTTATTGTATACTAGCTGCTCGCCCACGGCTTCGCCCGCTTAAAATACATGATTATTGATTTAATAAGCAGAATTGATTGACAACTATAATGACTTCTATTATGATTTTTTACGACATTATCCTCAAAGAATTTTTGATTGTTTTAAATAAAAAAATACGACCATTGTTGATATTTGATTTTTATAAAATATACATAAAGCTAATTATTTATTACACGTATATATTTTTGTAACTTTATGTTCTTTTTACCTATATAATATACTCTGTTAAATGTGCTGATGCCAGTGAATAATTTAATTTACTCATTCAGAAATAGCCTCAAATGTTAAATTATTGATTTGAAGGATTCATAACATTCTTTGTAAAATAACTGTAATAATTGCATATTAACTCCCGTACAGTTTTTAAATTAGTTACATATATTATATGAACGAACCAACCAAAAAATCTTTGTATTTACTTGATATTTCTTTCAAGATCGTTCTTTATCTGTGTTGAATTAATTCCGACTTCTTTCAAATGACGATAACTTTTTCTTAATGAACCGATTTTGATGAACTAAACTTTAGTAGTTAAGTTGAGTTAAAACAAAGAAATTGGTGAAATTCAAGTAAATCGGTTCAGTACTTTCAGAGAAAAATGCGGACAAAAATATGTCGACAGACAGATAGACAGACAAGAAATTAAAAAAAAATCTTTTTGCTTTCTATTATTATTTTTAAGTGTCCCTCTATCCATTTCAGTCAAAATTACTAAATGTATAGACAAAATATTTTTACTGTCTTATTATATAAGAGATAAAGCTACTCAAAATCAAATTAAATCAGCTTCATCCTGTACGCACACAGTAGGGTAGGCAGAGGGAACCTAGTATTAAGACATTGTTTCCCACTTTCCGACGAATTGTGAGTTGCGAAACACAACTGAAAAATTAAAATATAAATGTAAATAAATATTTCACTTCCTCGAGTGGGGATCGAACCCACAACCAGTAGCGTTTGCAGCCACACTTTGTGCCACTGCGCCACGACTGGCCTCTAATAAAGCTACTCAATAATTTTATACACGGATACTAATATTCTTTGTTAAAGTAAATATTTATTTTCACTTACTAGCAGTATACTTATTCAATTAACACGAAGAAACACCCTCTGGAAATAAATGTCGTATAACATTGATATACGCCTGTACTCCAGCAGGTTGGGGCGTACTGCACGCTTGGAACCCATTTCCTAAATTAGCTTACTTCCCGCTTTGCACTAAAGTGCCCCATCCCATACAATTGTAAAGATGTGTATCCTTATTTGTATCTGTGAAAGATGGCGCTATTCGGGCGTTTAGGGAAACATTTAAAAGAATTAACGTAATGTGAATGTACAGATAAATAAATGTTATATGTTGCGGGTGTAAATTGCAATAGATATAAACCCTTTCTGCTGTTTTGATATTCGAAAAATGTTTAAATACTGTACTTTTACAAGAACTGAGAAAAAATATTATTAAAGCGATTTGAAGGATGAAATATATTGATTGATAAAATATATTGATTGCTATAAAGATATTAAATTTGAATGGTTCAGTAACGACCGTAACGTATATAAGCGTAAAGTCAAGAACTAAAAATGTTAGTAACGAATGTGTAAACGTTAACCTATGAACAAAATTTTTGTATGAAAAGTAATGGTAAGACGACGATTTTTTTCAGCCTATTACGATGCACCGCCCAACGTTCCAAAAGATAACCATCTCAGTCTAGGGCTGCTCTGTCTATATTCATGTGAATGAAGATTTTTAAATTTTATATTATAATATAAATCTATTGAAATACATTTATTATGGATCTTTAGTTGATTAATTAATAATTTACTATTAAACAAAAGGCAGCCTGATGGAGTCTTGCTGTATAGACATTTTACGTATTTATAGCTATAACATTTCAAAATCTATCAAGAATTGGGGAGCTATAAATTATTCCTTTTAGAGCCGCTTTAGTAATTAATCCTATTAAAATCTATTGCAGATTACTTTGATTAATTCTAAAGTATTTAAACATTTCAATGGAAGTGGATTGATAGTTTCTTAGCAATTCAGAATTTAATTTAGCTTTTATTATTTTAGAGACTCTAAAATGGAAACCAGTTTTAATGATTATCGATCGAATTGCTTGTTTTTGAGTTATTCTCACTTGTTATTAGTTAATCTTAAAGTATTTTAGTTCTAGATAAGAAACTCTTAAAAATTCAAATTAACAAAATAAATCAGGTTTACGCTGTATCCAGCACATAGTAGGCAGAGGGAACCTAGTGTTAAGACACTCTGTTCCCCACTTCCTGCCGAATTCTGGATTCATTGCATGTTGAGTGGCAGAATTCAACGCCGCGCTTAGCCTCGACATCAGAGCGAAGAAATGGAAATATAAATTTAAGTAAATATTTCATCTCGTTGAGTGGGGATCGAACCCAAAACCAGTCGCTTTTAAAGACACACTACGTGCCGCTGCATCACGACTGGCCTCAAATATAAGAATTTCACAAAAAATGATATTTTATAGATATTTACTGTAAAATTAATTAATTATTGTACCGGATCACTGTACGTATTTTACTTTAAGCAATAAAATTATATAAAATGTTCCTATTTCAAAACATGAATCTAAAATAGGCCATTGTTCTTGATCGGAATATTGTGTTTCAATTAGCATAGCTATCTGGTGTAGCAGGCTTGCTCTGTCACCAAATAAAATTAGCTTAACGTATCCATATATAACTGCTTATTTCGTTTTATATTTTGTAAAATTGCGCCTCGTTGAACTATCGAAAACGAACGATATTATAAGAGGTGTTGTTTCAAATCCCACTAAGTTCAAAGTTTTATAATGAAATATTTTTTCTTTCCTAGGCATATAATTGTACTTTAATACAAGATATACAAAATACAGGGTGTAATTCTCTTCTCTATATAGAATAAAACAGTAAAAATATTTTGTCTGTACATTTAGTAATTTTGACTGAAATGGATAGAGGGACTTAAAAAGAAAAATAGAATGAAAAAAAATTATTTTTGAATTTCTTGTCCGTCTGTCTGCCTATCTGTCTATTTTTTTTTTAATTTTAATTCCTACTTACACTACAGACTTATGGTCCGTACCTTTTGTTATTTTTACATTTCTTTTAATACTTTTTTCTATAGATATTACCTAGAACTAGACTTATGTTATTACATACATATATTTCTATATATATACAATATCTGCTTAAGACAGTCCAGTTATTCATTTCAGTTGCCACTTACTAACTTAATCTAACACTATTATCTAAATCTACATGCATAAAAATAAGCATCATAAATAAATTTAACTTAATTAATTACAATAGATAAAATGTTCATTACGGATTACAAGATAAATTTTATACAACCATACAAATATTTGTCTATTTGTATGGTGATATTTTTCTCTGAAAGTACCGAACCGCTAGTTAAAAATATGGTAATAGATCAACACAATCAAAATAATATTTTATTAATATACTCAAAGCAAGTGTCGTATATTTCCATGTTTACAAACAACAGGATCCACTCTCGTTTATAACCGGACATTGTTGTTTTTCCATGGCAGCAAATAAACAAGGAAACTGGGTGGAATGACTCGAGCCTCTTTAATTTCCGGTTGCACTCGACTCGCGATGTTTCTTTCATCTCAGAATTGATTTTTCTCTTAGATATTTTGAATAATTCATATTTTCTTTTCAAATAGAAAATAAACACTGTCTGAGTAAATTGAATATTTGGCTTCTGAAGAAAAGTATCACGAAGAAGAATGACAGCTAGTGACAATTTTACCCTAAAAAAGTTTTACCCTAAAAAATAAAAAAAATGTTTTTAAATACGGGTACGGGGTATTACACACTAGCTGTCATTCTTCTTCGTGATAATTTTCTTCAAAAGCCAAATATTCAATTTACTTCAGTGACAATTTTACCCTAAAAAAGTTTTACCCTATAAAATAAAAAAATACAGACCGTATTTAAAAACATTTTTTTTATTTAACTTTTTGTTTTACATAAAATCCATAAATAACATTACAGTCACTATGAAATTATTTTTTGTTCTTTTTTTTTTTAATTCGAATATAAAAATATAAAAATGTTTAAATCTGTAATATCACAGGTACTATAACATTTTTCATAGCACGTTAGTCGTACATTTGTTCTACAAAAGCTTTTACAAACTGTGAAATATTATGTATTTGATATTTACATCCTTTGTTACGAAAATGGGTTTCATACAAAAGTATGTTGAATTTATAACACTTCCCCTTTTATGTTGGAGGTTAAAAACCGAGTAAAAACGAAAATAAAAAGTCCAATTTCCCTCTAGATATCTATTCAAGGCGTGAATCGTAAATCTGGCCCCATTCTGCTTTGTCTACGCGGAGGAAATATGCAAATTTTCAGGCTTTGCAGCGCTCGTTTAATGCTTGTGCAGACGTACTTTTAAGACCTGGTATGTAAAATGAATGTATTATAAGGTATTTCTGCCTTATTATATTATTGTTATTGAAGATGAAGATATAAGACGGCCCCGTATCATAATCGAATCGAATAAGAATACAGAAGATTTTACAAATTTCCCCTACCCAAAAATCTCTAATTTTGTAAAAATCTCCCGATAGAGATACTAACAACATAAATAAGTTGTAACAAGCGTAAAAAAAATCGACGTAGCTTGATGAGAACGTATGGTTTAGTGGTCAGGGCGCCTGGTCCGAGTTCGAGTCCCGCTACGTTAAAATTTTTATACGTTTTCTAAATAAGTATTTTTCTTTTCTAAATGTGGAATAACACTTTAAAAATGTTAAAAATACATTCATATAATCTATATTTATGTATCAAGTTAGCTGAAGAACAGGAATCTAATAAGTGATATTTATTGCGATCTTTATCATTATTTAATTTTACCTGGAGTTTCTTAATTTTACATAAATAATCTTCCACTGTTCGTTTTTTTAAGTAATCGTATTGATTTTTCAAATATCTGTTTTACATTTTAATAAAAAAATGTCAGTGACACGAAAATTTGGGTTTTTTAACTTTAGTGATCTTATTTATCATTTTGTCGTCTATATACATAGGTTTTGTATATAAAGTTAAATAAACATAACATTTGAATGAGAAACAAAGTGGGCGCGACTGTACAAGAATATTCAGAGCCTAAGCCTAAGCACTAAGTTACCCTAATCCGTAATCCTACGCCGTAGCAGTAAATTTTGATGGAAAGATAATCTGACAATGAAATAATATTATGTTCAAATATTTTGTTGTTGTCGATGCTCGAAAAGATAGATTGCTATTGAATCTTATTTATTTCCATTGTTATTAATCAATTTTATAAATAACTAACAGAATTTAGTTTAAAAGAACTCTTACAATTAAATTAACTATTAATATAAAATATTACATATTCTCGAGTGAAAATCGAACCCACAACCTGCCGCTTTTACAGTTACACGCTTGTGTCCCTGCGCCACGAATGACGCATATATTATGAAACGCAATATTTTTAATATTTTTAAAAAAAAATGGCCATGCACATATTCCATCATCTCTTATATGTAGCGAAATAAAGAGGCGAAAATGTTGTTTTTTATTATAATTAAAATATACTCCCGTGGACTTTACATCGATAATGTAGCGGTTGTTTCAGGCGAGTGAGATTTTAAAATTTTAATAGCGTATTCACAAGGCGTGTGAAATATATTTTCCGGGGTGGCTAACGAGCTCCGCTTGTTCAACAATGCGTGCTCAGCGGCGCACTTTAATTGTTATTATATAAAATAAGGCAATTTAATTACTGCCGAGGCCAGTCGTGGCGCAATGGCACAGAGTGTGGCTGTAAAATCGACTGGTCGTGGGTTCGATCCCCACTCGAGGAGATAAAATATTTACTTACATTTATATTTTCATTTCTTCGCTCTGGTGTCGAGGCAAAGCGCGGCGTTGAGTTCCATCACTCAACACGCAATGCCTATAAAACTCGGCTGAAAGTGGGCAACGGTATATCTAAACACTAGGTTCCCTCTGCCAACCCTGATGTGTGCGGGATACAGCGTGAAGCTGATAATTAGTGTCGAAATTGTACAAACATCTAATAATGGATTTACAAAAATATATATATAGCTAAAATATAAGTATAGGCCATCGTGGCGAAAGCGTCTGGATGTGAATGCGACGGTTGTGGTTTCGATTTCTCCCTTAGGGTATTAATTATTTGCAGTAGCATAGACGCTCTGTCGCTCTGGTAACAAGGCCAAGCGTTGTGTTGACTTCTGTTAGTCAATATGCAATATCTCGAAAATTGGGTGGAAAGTGGGAAACAGTGTCTTAATAGTAGGTTACCTTCATCAATCCTGTTATATGCAGAATACAGCGTAAAGCTTAAAAAATATGACGTAAATAGGTGAACACAAAGCAAAAAAAAAAAATAACATAAAATTGTTAAAAAATCTAAATCATTTTCTAAACATACCTATATACAATATTAAATGTTTATACCTATACCTCAAGTATATAATCAACACTACCCTTGAACACTCCACCCATTTACTCCTTAATTAGAGAAAGATCACTGGAGCTGATTATAAAGCTCATTATCAACGATACAAGGGGATTGTGTATAATGATAGATAGAGGCATATTAACGAACGCCTTTGATGTTTCAAATATTTAAACTTCTTGTATTGATTCCTTCAAGTTGTTGTTGTCAAGACTGATTGTACGTAGTGGGTTCTATTCCCGCGTGTAAAATTGTGAATAAATAATGAAAATATTCTAATAGTTCGTTGTTGAGGCCATGGTGGCGCTGTGGTACTTGTGACTGTAAACGCGATGATTGTGGGTTCGATTCCCACTCGAGGAGATGAATAATTATTTATTAATATTCTTATTTCTTAGTCGCTATATACTGGTTACAGCGTGAAGCTGAAAACAAGTAAAATAATGTAAAAAAATATACAGTGTTTTTGTCATCACCAGTTTAAATGAAAGCACAGCACAGTAAGTACTCTATAAAATCCTTATACTGATTTAATATAGAACATTATTTTTTTTCAAACAAAATAATTTATAACGCACAATAGACATTAACTTATTAAAGCGCGCATGTCGCACACATCTCATTTACGAAATAGAGTCGAGAAAAAAAAAGTAAACTATTATATGAAATATTGTTAATATTTTAACATCAATGATTAGATCAATTTGGCATAAAGAGAAAAGATTTACACTAAAATATATTAAATCAAAGCTACATTTTGTTTAACAGAAATAATCCGATTTTGTTATGGGCATATTGATAGCTCTCAATTGCTTTTGAAATAGTCGAAAATTTTGATATTATAACCAATCTGATGCATTAAAAGCTTGTCAGTATAATCCTATTATAATATATTAAAACGTATGAATTTATATTAGTAGAGATAAATGCGAGTTTTTCGTTACTACGAATATTTATCGTGTTCATTATATATATATATATATATATATATATATATATATATATATATATATATATATATATATAGTATTAAGTATAATATAGTAATTAGGCCGCTGTGGCACAGGGGCACCAGCATACGACTGTAAACGTGACGGTTAGTAGTTCGATTCCCATTCAAGGGAATGTGATATTTAACATTTTCATTTACTCGCTCTGGCAACGAAGCAAAGCGTGGTGTTAAAATCCGTCACTCAACATTCGATGCCTCCGGAATGGGCTAAAAGAGTCTTAATGGGAAACGGAGAGTCTTAGCACTAGGTTCACGGGTATGCTAACCTTTTTTAATTTTTTTCTTATTGGTAGGGGAAATCTTTAAAAAGATACCCAGTTCTTGGGGTAAAAAGTAAGTTATGTGTGGTTTCCTAACCTATGTGTCTATGCGCGGGATAGAAAATCAATGAACTAGTATAAATATTTTTTATTAATTTATATTATTTATTTTACCTTTATATTTATTTCCTATATCTATATCTATAATATAATTACAATTTTTAACAAAAGAAAATTCGACTTCCATAATCAGAATTTAACTAAACTCTCATCACCTTTAAAGTGTATCCTTTCCAATAAAAAAATAATAATCGAAATCAGTTGGCGCGATATTGACTTATTCGTCCATTTGTCACGCACATACTTATTGTAAATGAATCAAAAACAATGTTTTTAAATTTTTTGTCTGGCTAGCTTAACTTATTTAAATGCATCATAATAACCTGTTCTTAAAATATTAAAATACACTAAATACAGTGTTTATTTTATTTCAATTTGTTCATAAATAAAAAAATACATCAATATAAAAAGCCACACGCAACAATATTGCTTTAAAAATGTAGCTATCAATGTATGAATATTGTCTTTAAAATGATAATATTATTAGATTACGAAAGTAATTGATATAAGAAAATAAGTAATTGTATAGAAAAGGGCGAGCGAAGCCATGTAGGAGCCAATAGTATCTTCTATAACTGCATTGGGTATAGCGTGTAAAGAAAACCGAACGCCATAAGCTACTATTAAGTGGGGCCTCACTGTCGCTTTATCATTCATCTTTTATAGACTTCTTATTTTTTTATTACAGAGCATTTTGACAATCTCATGTACCTACTATAAGATTATTTGTGCTGGACCCAATGAATCATATTAAAAAAAACAACATCATCAACTTCACGCTGCATCCCGCACATAGCAGGGTAGGCAGAGAGAACCCAGTGTTAAGACACTTCATTCCCCACTTTCCGCCGATTTCTGTAGGTTCGTGTTGAGTGGCGGAACTCAACGCCCCGCTTTGCCTCGATACCAGAGCGAAGAAATGAAAATATAAAAGTAAATAAATATTTCATTTTCTCGAGTGGTGATCGAACACACAACCAGTCGATTTTACAGTCACACTTTGTGCCCCTGCGCCACGACTGACCTCAGAAAAAACATCATTCTACATAATAAATTGTTAATAACTTGCATACGTCATAATAGTTTTTAAGCTTTGTGTATCTTTTAATTCGCTCTTTAATCTTTTATTTTATCTTTATTTTTATCAGATAACTTTTTAACTTATTTATTTATATTATAAAACTCAAGAGCACAGTTGTGTATACTTCTCTATATATTATAAAACTAGCGACCCGCTCGCGGCTTCGCCCGCTTAAACCACAAAATTATTTAATTAACACACTGAATTATGTTCGTGTTTTGATATACCTATAATGTATGTTTGCAGCGCAATGAAGATTTTTAATGACAAATTTATTAAAACTTTAGGTCGCATTTTCGTACCTCCCATGAGAATCTTCACTTGAATTTTTGAAATAAAAACACAACTTATCGATACTTACAATAAAATCCTAACTC
>JAATLQ010036076.1:5573-34845 GCA_013421005.1 Heliconius erato x Heliconius himera | reverse complement strand
GCAATGGGCAGGCCATATTGTCAGGAGGACTGACGACCGATGGGGAAGAAAGGTCCTCGAATGGCGACCACGTCTCGGCAAAAGGAGTACAGGCCGCCCTCCAGCCAGGTGGACCGACGACATAAAGAAGACAGCGGGAATCCGCTGGATTCAGAGGGCGCAGAACCGGGCGGAGTGGCGAGCATTAGGGGAGGCCTATGTCCAGCAGTGGACTTCGAAAGGCTGATGGATGGATGGATTCTTTTACCGAGTGAGCCACAGTGGGTGAGTGGCGGAACTCAACGCCGCGTTTTGCCTCGTTACCATAGCAAGGAAATGAAAATATTATTTTTTATATATTTTTAAGAGTTTACCTTTATGTAATTCTTCTCCTTCTCCTTATCCTTCCTACGTGTTTCACTGTACGACAGCATTTGTACCAGTACTGCATTGTGTAGGTATAGTCAAACGACGAAACAACGTTTCACAGTCTTCATCAATAACAGCTAAGGCACTGTTAATTCCGGCTGCATTCCGCTTCACATCCATTTCATATTTTCCATCTCTACTAAACACCTATAAAGAGTAAAAGACTAAATATTTCACTTAGGGAAGTAGTTAAGGAAGATGTATTTGGTAGTTAAAATTTCAATGCATTGCTAACAACAAAGTTGAAAGTACTAAAAGAGAGATTGAGGCATAAGTAAACACAGTGTCTTAAGCATATTTTATAAAGTTAGTTATTAAGATATAACATATTATATACAGCTTCACGCTGAAACCCGCACACAGCAGTGTAGGCAGAGGGAACCTAGTGTTAAGATACTTCGTTCCCCACTTTCTGCCGAATTCTGAAGAACTCAACACCACGCTTTGCGTCGACACCAGAGCGAAGAAATGGAAAGAAACATTTAAGTAAATATTTCATCTCCTCGAGTGGGGATCGAACCCACAACCAGTCGGATTTACAGTCACACTTCGTGCCCCTGCGCCACGACTGGCCTCTACTGATTACTTATTCATTAATATATTAAAATAATCCAAAAAAATACTTCCCAACAGGATCCAGTAGTAACAGGAGAGACCCACATCTCAGGAGCCGACGGCGATGGTCTCCGCGCCTCCTGGAGGACTCTCCATGTGTATCCAGATGATTACGCCACGCATCGTGGGTACTTGGCGTTGGAGTGTCGAGCCACTTTACCCACCAGGCCAACGCATGTACGGAGCATGGCTGTGCGATTGTACGTGGCCAGTCGACCCCACATATCATCTTATATGTTAAGTAAAAATAGTAAGTATATTTTAGTGTTTTTTTTTACGTTCAAAGAAAACTTACAGTTAAGAATATTAGGTATATTCGAATTTATTCTTAAATTAAACTTAAGTAATTACTAAGGCTTTCCCTTGTATAGTAATCAGGGAATGCTGAGATATTTACTTTTTAAATTCGCATATTTTTTCTATCTCACAACGTTACAAAGATGTTTTTCCTATTTTACAATGTTATATGAACATTTTACTTAAAGATTACTATATTCTCCTCTTACTGTTGAAATGGACCACATTTTGTTGAACTATATCAAAAAAAGATTAATATTTCAATTAAGAATACGCAACGTAACCAGACTTTAGACAACATGAGGCCAGTCGTGAAGCAGGAGCACAAGTGTGTGGCTGTAAACGCGACAGGTTGTGGGTTCGATTC
This sequence comes from Heliconius erato x Heliconius himera, assembly GCA_013421005.1. Lineage (NCBI taxonomy): Eukaryota > Metazoa > Arthropoda > Insecta > Lepidoptera > Nymphalidae > Heliconius > Heliconius erato x Heliconius himera. The sequence continues at coordinate 33,158 of JAATLQ010036076.1, read as the reverse complement.
CCACTCGAAGAAACTAAGTATTTCATATTTTTACTTTCTCGCTTTGGTAACGAGGCAAAGCGCTACGTTGAGTTTCACTACTCAACACCCAATGACTCCAGAACTTGGCGGAAAGTGGGGAACCTAGTGTGTTAACATTAGGTTCCCAGGCTCCTTCTAGCTACCCTGCTATGTTTGGGATACAGTGTGAAGCTAAAAAGAAAGTTTTAGGTTTTTCCCGGATAACAGAGTACGGAGAACAGTAAGCGTGTTGCGGGGCAAGACTAAACGCTGCGTTTTGTCTACAAGAACGGAGGTCTAATATTTACATAGTAGAATTAATTATCCGCCTCATTTATTTATAATATAGGCCTCATCAGTTTAATAAGCATCGAACCCATGACCTATATTTAGCTTACAATCGGTCGCAATTCAAATTTGAAACCCATATAACCTTATAACAAATCATGTCTTTCCTTATTTTTATCTTACTATCTCTTCATATCTAAAAGAATATGAAAAGTATTTTTTGTTATACAATTTTTTCTTCAACGACGCTAATAATACATTTTATCTCCATTATTACTACGAAGGGAATGCCTTTACGCGATTTTTCATAGAAAAATGTTAAATTACACTCTGACATGTAAAGAATTTAACAAATTGTATCGGGTGTTCATAAATTATGAATATAATATGAAAGGCTGGTAACGCTTTTATGAAATATTTTCGTTTCTAACATTTAGTCTCATAAAAAAGAATAGAATACTTCAATTTTGTATAGATATTTTTATTCAATTTCTTAGGTGAAATGAAATGTTTTATTTTCATACAATTTCTAATTCGTATATTATAAATTTGAGACTATTTTTTCATATTAATATGAGGCCAGTCGTGGCGCAGTGGCACGAAGCGTGACTGTAAAACCGACTGGTTGTGGGTTCGATCCCCACTCGAGGAGATGAAATATTTACTTAAATTTATACTTCCATTTCTTCGCTCTGGTGTCGAGGTTAAGCGCGGCGTTAAGTTCTGCCACTCAGCACGCATTGCCTCCAGAATTCGGCAGAAATAACACTAGGTTCCCTCTACCTACCCTGGTGTGTGCGGGATACAGCGTGAAGCTGATTTATTTATTTTATTTTTTATTTAATAATTAAACGAATAAAGTTAGAGCAAGTCTTTTATATATAGTATAGTATAAGAAATGGCTGGACAAATAAAAATGTCAATGGTTGAGGTCGAAGAGAGCTTAATTTTATTGCTGGGCGTTATTTGCCCTTTTAATGGGCGTCGTTAAGGCACAAAGTAATATAAAAAAGTTTGCTCGAGCTTTTAATTTGCGATGTTTCTCTTCAATCTGTGCTGCTTTACAGTTTGAGTTGGAAATTTAAGTTTTTTTTCTGCAAAACGTATCACAAAATAAAATGTATCTAAAGTGTCAAATTAACGTTATTTAAATAATAAATCAAATAAATCAGCTCCACGCTGTATCCCGCACACAGCAGGGTAGGCAGAGGGAACCTAGTGTTAAGACACTCCGTTCCCCACTTTCCGTTAATGTCTGGAGGCATTGCGTATTGAGTAGCGGAACTCAACGCCACGCTTTCCCCTCGACACCAGAGCGAAGAAATGAAAATATAAATGTAAATAAATATTTCATATCCTCGAGTGGGAATCGAACCCACAATCAGTCGATTTACAGGCACACTTTGTGCTACTGCGCCACGAATGGCCTCTAGAAGTTTCGTTCAGGAGTTGCGTCTCCCATTCCGTCATTAGCACAACAATGTAATCAAATATAGAAACTTAAACTTCCTTCATCAAATCCTAACTTATAGCAATGGGGCCAAAAGCACACTCTTTCAAATAAAAGATAATTTTTAAAATCGACTCTCAAATAACGGGGAAATTGAAGGACACACCTAAAAAAATATAAATTTGTCAAATATAGAACCTCCTTTTTAGTAAAGAAGTCGGTTAAAAATGTACCTGCACCAACCTCAATACTAAAACTACCAACCGATAAACCAATAGCCATATATTTGAAGAAATGCAATAATCTTCGTACAGTAAGTTTATTTATATCGGCGCCGCGCCGTCTCCAACAGATTCACTGCCGCAGAAATATTACTTGAAAATGCAAATAGTAAGAAATAGAGGAGATAAAGTTATTTGAAACGTATGAATTGAAATTGTTCTATTTATGTGTTACTGTAGTATAGAATGGGTGTAGTTGAATTTTGAGGTTAGTTTATTAGTGAACAGTAGAAACGACGTGGATGTGGGTTCGATCTTAGAAGAAAACTTACCAGTTTTTCTGGAACGGGGAAAAAAATAGACTTAACGTCTATTTAAATAGACTTAATGTCTATTTTTTCCTAATTTGTATGGAGTTCCGCTAGCTTAAGTATAAATAACGTAATGAGAGAAAAAACAGAACTAACTACTACAAAGAATATAGAAATATAGTAGATCATTTGAAATTTGCATAGGATACATTTTCGAAACATAAACAATTCATTTGTTTTCCAATGTTCTGATAATTTAGATATTTCGGATATAAATTTTTGAGAAAATATTAATTGAAAATTACAGGCTGTGAAAATATTTTGACGTTTTCAAACTTTGTCATTCAATAAATGAAAAACTGCAACATTCAGACGGTAACACGATTAAATGAGACACACCATATAGTACAAAAATACTAATAATCGGTGGATAAGCATGCGAAATATACATATATTTAAAGTTTTTATGAAATATCTCGATAATGATAAAATTTCGGACCCTACTTTGCGGTTTCGGACCATACCATGGCGGAAACATCACCTGTGCAATTTTATAGATCGATCTACTAATAATCCTATATTTATAGAGGCCGGTCGTGGCGCAGCGGCACGAGGTGTGACTGCAAAACCGACTGGTTGTGGGTTCGATCCCCACTCGAGGAGATGAAATATTTACTTAAATTTATATTTCCATTTCTTCGCTCTGGTGTCGAGGTTAAGCGCGGCGTTGAGTTCTGCCACTAAACACACAATGCCTCCAGAATTCGGCAGAAAGTGGGGAACGGAGTGTCTTAACACTAGGTTCCCTCTGCCTACCCTGCTGTGTGCGGGATACAGCGTGAAGCTAATTTTTTTATTTTTTTTTACAAAATTCTGTTTATTTCAGGTGTCTCTGTACAGATATCTATATAAAATTTTAATACTGTATTTGAATTCAACTTGTTGAATCAAACCCATCTCATCACCACAATTTATACATACAATTTTTCTTCCAGATGCAGTCGGAAAGAGTGGTGGCTCAAAATTACAATACGAATTCATAACGTGGACGTTTTTTCTACTATCAAGAAACCTTGTGCCTTGCTTAGTGAAGTAAAGTGAAAGATTTATTTACATTATTGTTTCAAATATGTGAAGCTATTCGACATAAGATGAAGAAATTATATTCTATGTATGTTAAAATATATATTTTGTCAATTCTGTTTTTTTTTTTATTTTGCTTTGTTTATTTTCATATATATTTTGAATGATGTGGGGTAAGCAGATAGTATCAGTTGGTTTCCATTTGATGTCTATTGAATGACGTTTCATAGTTCAATATCGCTCTACATCTCCTGAAGGCAGGAGAAAAAAAGCAGTTTCACGCTCTTTCCCGCATAACAAGGCCGGCAGAGGGCACCTACACCTGTTTCTGAAACTCATATATTAAAGCAGAAAGAAGAGAAATTTCTACTCCCACATAATAAATTAACAATAAAAAAATGCAAATTATAATTTTTTTAATCTATATTTTTTTATTAAAAAAAAATTGTTTGTTTTTTTTCAATTGATTTGGTTGGGAAAGTTGAAAATGGTGGATATTTTAATTAAAAAAATATATTAAATACTTAAAATACATACCCACATATCGTTCATTAAGTGCAACGAATGACATAATTGTAATTTGCATACAAAAAAAACAAATGAAATATTTCAATATATTAAGATAGAAAAAGATTCATCAAAAATTTGATATCGTCTTCTGCAATATTTTTTGTGCAATTACGTCATTGTTGCACCAATAAAGCGATATGTAACACTTCCAAAACTAATGCACTTATTGTACAGTACGTAACTCATAGTGTATCGTTTGTGTAACAACGATTATAATATACAATTTAAAATTTAATTAAGATTAAATACGATTATTTATATTTAATTAGCATTAAATGTATTTTTAAATTTAGTAGTTTAGTATATCTAGCTGTCGTCGAGTTTGGAGTTCAAATAATTAATTTTATTTTTTTTCGCTTCTCGCTGTATTCCGTACATTCGATAGACAGAGAAAACGTAATGCTAAGATACTATGTTCTTCACTGTCTAAGACATAGTGTGTTGAGTGGGTGAAACTTAACCCCGCGCCATGCCTTGTTACCAGAGTAAAAAATATCTTATTCCCCCCGGTGGGAATCGAACCTACGACTGTTGCATGTACACACATTTTGTTCCATTGTATAGTTTTAAGATATTCCGTATCCACTAACTGTATACTTTAAAGACATTTCGCGTTGTATGTCAGAAACCAACATTGTACTATCTATTCATAATTTTCATATACTGGCTCTAATAAATTAGGTGCGGCGTTTAATTCTACCATTCAACGCGTAATGTCTTGAATTTAGGAGAAAAGTATGGAACTGAGCGTCTTAATACTAAGTTCTTTTGGCTTGCCAAGACTAAAAAAATAAATATTATAATTTACTTCATTTATGTTTTTCCATTTGTTTCTCTTTAAACATGGCGATAGCTAGTTAAAACTAAATAATACGATGTAATTATTACTATTTTTGAGTATAATATAATTAATTTATATACATTATCTATGTGCCAATTATATTTGTAATTTTATTTCTTGTCTTAATATGAGGAGATAATTTTAGAGTAAATAAATATGTTTGTTTGTATTGTGGAAATATAGTTGACTCGATAACATTTTGATTTTTTTATTATTATTTTTTTCAGCTTCACACTGTATTCCGCACACAGCAGGGTAGGCAGAGGGAACCTAGTGTTAAGACACTCTGTTCCCCACTTTCCGCCAATTTCTGGAGGCATTATGTATTGAGTGAAGCTGAAGAAAACATTTTTATTTTTGTATTTTAACATTTTTAAATGCTTTTTGAATGCATCGTTTGGATTGTTGAAGAAATTCTTGTGATTTATTTTACAAGTTGTCTTTACTATAAAACATTAAGTCTTAAAAGGCAAGACATTTTACGGTGGGTTGGGAGTAAAGAACAGAGTGTTTGGCTATACAGACAGATCATTATTTGAATAGAGTCATTTTGTGAAACGGGATCGCGTCCACAAGTATTGTGTCACGAAAACAAAAACATTTAAATCATATTAAAAAATTACACCATCCGGAAACCGAATCCATTATACTTTATCAGCTTCACACTGTATCCCGCACTCAGCAGGATAGGCAGAGAGAACCTAGTGTTAAGACGCTCCGTTCCCCACTTTCCGCCAAGTTCTGGAGGAATTGTGTGTTGAGTAGCGGAAGTCAACGCCGCGCTTTGCCTCGATACCAGAGCGAAGAAATGAAAATATAAATATAAATAAATATTTCATTTCCTCGAGTGGGGATCGAACCCACAACCAATCGTGTTTACAGTCACACTATGTGCCCTTGCGCCCCGACTGGCCTCAATCTGGTCTTATAATATAATGTATGTTCATATTATTCATATTAAACATAAAGTAATTCTAGTATGTAAATTGCCATTGTTTGAATAATTTCATTTCAATATTTCATATTCATTCTTATACGGTAACGTAATATGTCTGGCCTGAATATTGTATAATTTTACCTATTTTTCTATAATAAAGGTATGTACAAACATAATTATACTTTTTACCACTGGGAAGGTGGAGGTGACCTAGTGCTAACACATTACGTTCCCCTCTTCTAGCTCAATTTTCAAGACATTGGGTGAAAGATTTCATTTAAATTATTATCATTTATTGACGTCGTTGTAGCGCAGTGGCACAAACGTGTAAACACGACTGTGGTGGGTTCGAATACCAGTCGGGAGAGTAAAATATTGAATATTTTCATTTCTTGGCTTAGGACACGGTAATGCGCGGCGTTGAGTTCTGCCACTCAACATGCTATGTCGGGCGCAAATTTCGAGCAGCGAAGAATTGAGAATGGAGTGTCTTAAGATTCCCTCTGCTCATCATGCTTTATGCGGGATATAATGTAAGGCTGTAAAAAAAACACTATACCATATAAGACTATTTTGATTTAAGTTCCGTCATCTATCTTAGAAATAAGGCTTAAAATTCAAAATAAATCGATATTTAATTTACACAGTATATATCTTTTATATTTCATCGTGAACACTCGTATCTTATATCAATATCTTTTATATATTTTCCTTAACCTTTACAAAAGGTAAATTGAAAGGATCCCGTTCATTTAGCATTCATTGGTTTAGGCTAGAGATTTTCTTTTGTTACTTTACTTCGCTTTACTCTAGTTAATTTAAGCTAAACTATATTTGAACTATGGAATAAAATTGTATGGATATTTTACAGTTCATTTACAAGATTAAGGATATTTTTAAGTTTTATTCGATATTTAGCTTCATTTAGTATTTTGGTTGAGACCGTCGCGGCGCAGTGTGTGATTGTAACCGCGATGGTTATGGTTTCGATCTCTACTTGGGGGATTTTTTATTTTTTTTTAACTTTACGCTGTATCCCGCATAAATCAGGGTAGACAGAGAAGCTAGGAACCTAGTACGAAGACACTCCATTTAATTAAATCAAATGGGAATCAAACCCACAATCATCGCGTTTACAGTCGCACATTTGTACCCCTGCGCCACGATGACCTCAACGGGTATTATTATGTTTAAATTATTTTTCCCATTAATGTCCGGCCTTTAAACGTGTAATGTCTCGAATTCTAGTGGAAATTGTAGAACGGAGTGTAGTGTCACTAAATTCTATCAACCTAGGGTAGGTTGATAGAACTTAGTGTCACTACTAAAGTGGAACAGGCGAGAAGCTGAAAAAAAATACAAACAAACATATTTGCTTAAACTTTTAGATTTTTTATTTATTTTTAGAAGACATTCCTATTATTTTGCCTTTTGTTGTCTTGTAGTATAAAAACTTTTTTTTGTAAACATTAATAAATACATTGTACAGGATAAATAAAAATCTGTGTCAATAATAAAATTATTGAAAACATAATATTGTGTTGTTTTATTATGATTATGACTATACATTATGTACATAATTTAAAAATATATATTCAAAAAATATCTAATTAAGAATATAAAAAAAAATGTATGTTTATAAAATATCACCTTCAAAATCGTAATTATAATCTATTATATAACTTTGACGATACCGTCGTGGCGCAGGAATCTATCCTGCTAAATGCGGGATACAACGTGAAACTTAAAAAAAAAGATAATTTTAACATTCACCTTTCCTAGTTATTTAAAAAACGTATAAAAATATAAACGTAGCGGAACTCGAACCCGCGCCTCCTGGAAGCCGACCAGGCGCTCTGACCGCTAAACCATACGTTCTCATCAAGCTACGTCGAAATTTTTAAACGCTTGTTATAACTTATTTATGCTGTTAGCAGTTATACGTTTTCTAACTATGTATTTTTCTTTCCTAACTGTGGAATAATACTTTAAAAATGTTAAAAAATCACCTTTCCTGCTGTCTGGATCAATAGATGCCATTGGCGCAAAATGAAATATAATTTTAAGGCGTACTCTGAACGAGAATATGGCACGCCGATATTTGATTGAGAGCTATCGTACGATTTATTTTAATGGGTTTCTTAGATATAATTGTGACCGTCGTGGCGCAGTGCAGCATCATCTAACTGTGAACGCGATGCTATTGGGTTTAATTCTAATTTTGGGGGATTATTTTATTATATAAACTAGCGACCCACTCGTGGCTTCTCCTCCTTGAACTACAAAATTATTCCTCTGCTAAATGATCATGATATTCAAAGTTAAAAGAACATTATCGTTTTATAGACAATATTTATATAATATAATATAGATAGAGATAGATAAAGATGAAATATTTATTTCGGTAGGAGGAAAGTGTAGAACGAGGTGTCTTAACACTAGGTTCCCTCAGCTTACCCTTTTGTGTGCGGGATACAGCGTGAAGTAGATTAAAATAAAATATACATACTCTTATAAAATTACCGTAAAATCCTTTTGATGTACGGATCAAGAATCTATCAATAATGTTTTATTATTATATGTCACAATCACACTGAAGGAATATTATGTATAAAAAATATACCTTGGTTGAAATAAAAATCTATATATATAAAAGGACTTGTGCTGACTGACTGAGGTAAGACGCACGCAGAGCCGTAACCGCTGATGGTAGAAACGTGAAATTTGGGCAGATGTATATTTTCATATTCTGGACATCCACTAAGAAGGGAATTTGAAAAATTTTAACCCTAAAGGGTGAAATAGGGGTTGAAAGTTTGTATGGAATTTTTTTTTAATCTGTACCGATTTTTATAAAATTTTAAATTCAGGCCCTTAAAAATATTTCATTGAACACGTGTTTTATGATTTTTAAGAATTCACTCCCTAAGAGTTCAAATAAGGGGTTGAAAGTTTATATGATAAAATCTTTAAATTGCCACCGATTTTTATAAAAAAAAAAATTTAAATCCAGACTGTTAAAAATATTTTATTGAACACGTGTTTCGTGGTTTTTTTTTTAGAATTCACTCCTAATAAGCGGGCGAAGCCGCGCCCGCCCACTAGTATACAATAAGAACAAAAAAAACATATTTTTAAAGTGTCATTCCACTCTCAGAAAAGAAAAATACATATATTTTTTTTAGTTTTCGTCGTTAGCTAAATTAATTATCTGTCTAGAAAGTTAATCAATTGGTTCTTTTACGAAATTAGGAGAAAGTTTGTTAAAAAGACGAAGTTTATAAAATGTGGTGAATACAAAGTTTTTGTTTGGAATTTCTTAATAAATACCGAAGCCTTATTTACATAAGATTTTTATACACACAATATCTTTTAAAAAGGTGTTAAATGAAGAACGAGCTGCTTTAACAGTAGAGTTAGAGAAGAAATGAGGAGAAGAAGAAGTAACTACCCATAATTATGGTGTGCTTCACAGTGTTCTCATCATTTTGGAGGGTGAGAAATGAGGAGCCGTGCCTGACACTTGCAACTACAGGGTGGTTTCAGGGACCCCTTTATAGACACATCAATACTCAACTCCGTTGTCCAAATTCTAAATGATTTTACTAGTGCTGCCTTCGAAGTAAGTTTTGAAAATGAGCTTATAGTAGTCCTATATAGGCTGAGAAAGAAAAAATATATATAGGCATAGCGTAAAGAGATTTCGCTGTTATACCTCCGCTCCTAATAGACTAAACTAATATTCAGCTTTCACTTAAAGCTGGATATTAGTATATTAAATTCAGTTTCTAACTGAATTCTTTCTAAATGAAAAATAATTGAGTTAGATATTCCATTTCTCGAAGAGAGCATTAATACTACCCCCCATTGTACCTACAGTCCGAGTTGTCTAGTGCTCTTTGAGTGTGTCAACTGCACTCAATTCTTAATTATTTCCATTTGAACATCAAAAAATATATAATATAAGCAATACGAAAAGTTACCAAATATTAGGAGGCCAGCCGTGGCCCAGCGGCACAAAATGTGACTGTAAAACCGACTGGTTGTGGGTTCGATCTCCACTCGAGGAGATGAAATATTTACTTGTGTCGACGCAAAGCGCGGCGTTGAGTTCTGTCACGTAACACGCAATGTCTCCAGAATTCGACATAAAGTGGGGAACGGAGTGTCTTACACTAGGTTCCCTCTGCCTACCCTGCTGTGTGCGGGATACAGCGTGAAGCTGATTTATTTACCAAATATTATAGTACTAGAAAAAAAAACTGTAAATCCCGTGAGTGAGTGAAAACATTTGTTTTGACCCATCGCGCTACCCCCATAACTCATGGGCCCTGAAAGTGTTAGATAACGTAATCGTATGCAAGGGACGAAGTGAGTTTATCTTAAACTAAACCATGTCGGAGGCTAGAATTGTAAATATATCATATTTTTTTTTGTTTCACGCTGTATCCCGCAGGGTAATCGGTGGGACTTAGTTGTAAAATGTACGTGCCTATAGCGACGCGAAATTTTCAAAATATTATATATTGAGTGGCGTAACTCAACGCCGTGCTTTTTCTTGTTATTAGAGCGAGGAAATGAAAATAATTCATTAAGACGCTGTACCGCTGCAACGCGAAGGTTAATTAAAGAGAAAAAAAAACAGATTTTAAAATAACTTATTTTTTTTTTTACAAAACTGTTGGTTATTTTGTACATGTCTTTAGAACTTAGGCGTTTTACTGAGATGGATAAATGACACTTTACGTCTTGATATTTAACACATGTATAGTGGAACCTAACGCCGCACTTTATTTTACAAAAACAATACTATTTGATATATAAACATAAACAAAAGGTGCAGTTTGTTTACATAAAAAATGCATACATAGAATTTTCCACTTTAATACTATAAAATATACTAATTAAAAAACCCTTTATAAAAATAAGCTTAGCTAGCTTTTATTCAAAAGTGGTACTGAATATTAAAATGAATATTATTTACATTTTATTGTATGAGTTATAATAAAAAATAATAATTAATTATTTTGTATAATAAACAAGCGAAATTATTAAACTAAGAATAGGAACGAATTATTTGTTTTTACCTCGCTCTGTAGGAAGACAAATCACGGCGTTGAGTCACCACCACTCAACATACGCTATGTCTCAGGAATTGGATCTGGAAATTCCGAAATGTCTGAAAAAATTATATTATTATTATTATAACGTAGGAATAAATTCCTTCTGTTGATTCAAGAGAGGGCGTGTGATTGCTGTAATTTGTTTTTGTAACTTTCGAGTTTCTCGTCAGCTTATTCGAGAAGGTCTGTTCTGAGAAGTCCTTATTTAAAAAAAATAAATCAGCTACACGCTGTATCCCGCACACAGCAGGGTAGGCAGAGGGAACCTAGTGTTAAGACACTGCGTTCCCTTTCTGCCTAATTCTGGAGGCATTGCGTGATGAGTGGCAGAACTCAACGCCGCGCTTTTCCTCGACACCAGAGCGAAAAAATGGAAATATACATTTAAGTAAATATTTCATCTTCTCGAGTGGGGATCGAAGGATAGGCCTCCTTATTTAATATAAAATTATTTTTACTATACCAAAAAATAAATTCTTCTCTAAAAATTTTGCATACAGTTTATAAGTATAGATATTCTAGTAACAACTCCTTCAGTTCTCCGTAATTAGGTAATTACATAGATTCAACTATAGTAAATATAAAAAAAATTGTTGTTAAATTTTATTTCTTCTCGATCTTCACTCGAGAGAATTATTATATTGAAATCATTTTCATTTTCCCCTTCTTTTAGAAAAATCACGGCATAGAAAAGTAAAACAAAAAAGTAAATTATTTAAAAAAAATAATTTCTCCCTATAATGGTAATCGAACCCTCAACCATCACGTGTACGCTGACTTTACCTTTGCTATGATGACATTACACTTTTGATAGATTTAATTTAAGTTTTTTTTATCAGTTTCACGCTGTATCCCGCACCCAGCAGGGTAGGCAGAGGTAATCTAGTGCTAGGGCATTCCGTTCTCCACATTTCGCAGAATTTTTCGGGTCATTAAGCGTTGAGTGGCGGAATTAAACGCCGTGCTTTTACCTCGGTGCCAGAACGATAAAATGGAAATATTAACAAGTAATAATTTACTCCTCCGAGTGGGGATCGAACCCACAACCATCGCGTTACAGTCACACTACGATCACCTCATCGTTCTACTTCAAATTTTAAATAAAATAGAACATTTTCTTTATAATACTAAGATAATAAATAGCGTAGTTCGTTTGTTTGTCTTCTTAACTTGTTAAAGCGAATATCAAAGCGAGTTTTAGTTAGTTTAGTTTTACCTCAGAAAATATGCATATATGATTTGGAATTTACTTTGAGAAAACTTATATTAATGGTAGCATAATATTTTAACAATGATTAAGCTTCTTTGACAGTCGTAGCGCAGGGACCAAGCGTAATATACAAGCGACAGGTTGTGGGTTCGATTTCCATTCAAGAAAATGAAGAGAATCGAAGTTCGAAACTTGGTTATGAACAAATTGATAAATATCAAATAAATCACAACAGTGTCAATATAAGTAATTTTAAATTTATGAGGCCAGCATTTATGAGCGCAGCAGCTCGAGGTGTGACTGTAAAACCGACTGGTTGTGGGTTCGATCCCCACTCGAAGAGATGAAATATTTACTTAAATTTATATTTCCATTTCTTCGCTCTGGTGTCGAGGCTAAGCGCGGCATTGAGTTCTGCCACTCAACACGCAATGCCTCCAGAATTCAGCAGAAAGTGGGGAACGGAGTGTTTAGCACGAGGTTCTCTCTGCTTACCATGCTGTGTGCGGAATACAGCGTGAAGCTGATTTATGGTTTTAAATTTATGCAAGTTTGTTTCTAAGTTTCAAACTGTAACCCTCATAAAGCAGGAAAGGCAAACGAAACCTTATGTTGAGACACTCCATTATTCGCAACACCCAATTTTCGAGATTGTTGAGTGGCTAAACTCAACGCCCTGTTATGTTTTGTTACCTTTTGGTAACAAAAAAAAATGAAACCTTTGGATCTCCCCGAGTGAGAATCGAATCCACAATTGTCTCGCTTATAATCAGACCTTCAGAAAGCGTGACGGCATTTAACCTTTCAACATACCTTCCAAAAGAATTCCTCAAAGTACAAAGCAACTATCCATTATTTCTATACATTTTTTATTCGAATATATATATAGAGGCATTTCATTAGGAAAAGAAAAAAAGTCTTCAGAACAAAGTAAAAGCGTAATCTAAACTTCCGTGACTGTTCAGCGTTCACAAATTGATTTATTAGTTCATGCTTAATACCTTTCGTTTTTGTATTCTACTGATTAAATATGTAGATAGATATTTTTGTTATTTATATGTATACTAGTCTATATCTGTGACTTGTCTCGGCAGTTCTGAGTGAAGGTACCCGCATATAGTAGGGTAGACAAGAAAAAGAAGAGAGAGAAGAAACCTAGTGTTAAGACACTCAGTTTACCATTTTCCGCCGATTTTTTGAGGCATTGCGTGTGATGTTGCTGCATTCAAAGCCGGGCTTTTGCCTTGGTAACAGAGCAAATAAATGAAAATATGAATAAATAGTAATTCATTTCCCCGAGTAAGGATCGAAGCCACAACCGTCACGTTACAGTTGTGCCTCCGTGCCACGATGGCCTTAGTGGGTTATAATAGAACGATTGTCGTGATTATACAGCCGACCTCAATTCCTTCAACGAAATCGTCTTTACTCGTACAATATACAAATATTTTTTTATTCGAACCAGTTCCTGAGTTTAGCGAGTTCAGGCAAACAAACTCCTCACTTTTATAATATTAGTATTGATATTTGTATATTTTTATATATCTATTTTTAAATAGGACATCTTAGAAAAAAATATACACTAACATTATAAAGATGTTTTAATAGAATTTTCTAGGAGAAGAGCTGACCTCAGGGACTACTTTTTCGAATTGATATATTTATTTTTATGTTTCTTTGCATGAGTTACCTCGTACATTTAGTTCAGTATTATTCTAATGCATTTGGCCACAGTGGCTGCAGGTTAAAAGCTAGTTATAAAATAAACAGACGAAGACTTTCAGCTCTTTTTGAGGTCGACGTTAACGCGACGGTTGTGAGTGCTATTTGCAATCGAAGGAATAAATAATTTAATATTCTCCTTACCTCGCTCTGGTAATAAGACAAAGCGCGACGGTAAATTCTGCAAATCAACACACAATGTCTCAAAAATTAGGCGGAAACGAATTAGCTTCAGGTAAACAGAGGTAACCTAGTGCAGGTTACCTGAAGCTAAAAAAGCGTACCTGCCCCTTCTACTTGCGGGATACAGCGTGAAACTGAAAAAAATAATTATGATTTAAGATAATTTATTTTACGTTTAAAAAAAAACGTACCTGCCCCTTCTACATGCGGGATACAACGTGAAACTGAAAAAAATACTTATGATTTAAGATAGTTTATTAAGAATATCAACAAAATAGAAGCCGCCGGTAAAAACTAGAAAACCTACTACATATTTAATTCAGATTTTAATTTACATAATAGTACCTACAGCAAGAATTTCTCAGGAAATAAGTTATCATAATGAAAATGGAAACACTATGTAATATGCAATATAACGAGCGCAGTGGGAATAAATAAGACAAGATAGCATCTCCTGGTGCGCCGCCAGCCACACCTGCCTCTAGGCTGTAGGGTGACCAAGTGGTGTGGTCGGGTTAACTGAGAGTAGGTCACAGGTTCAACTGTTGGTGTAAATTATTTTTTTATTTGAGAGGTGATGAGGCAGTCGTGGCGCAGGGTACACGAGTACGGGGACAATGTGATGATGTATCGTCTACTCTAAACTAAATGAAAAATAATGAAGACATTTTGTTCCCTTTTCTATTTTAGTGACATCCATAGCGGTTCCAGCATCTAAAATGCTAAAATTTTAGATACTGGAACCCAAAATTTTATTATGCTTAACAAAATAATAAAAATAACTATTTATATATTTATTCATCATCACAAAGGATGTTGATGGGATGTGAGACCAGCCGTGGCGCAAAGGTACAAATTGTGACTGCACACGCAACTGATTGTGGGTTCGATCCCCACTCGAGGAAATCTAATATTTACTTATATTTATATTTGCATTTTTTCGCTTTGGTGTCCAGGCAAAGCACGGCGTTGAGGCCCGCCACTCAACACACATTGCCTCCAGAACTGGGCGGAAAGTGGGGAACGGAGTGTCTTAACACTAAGTTACCTTTGCCTACCCTGCTGTGTGCAGGATACAGCGTGAAGATGATTTTTTTTACAAAAGTTGTTAAAAACCTTGCAAAGTGAAGTCGATAGAATCAGAAGACAAACTGTGGTGACTAGAGACCGGGACCATTGCTAGACAAACGCAGAAAATTAATATTAAAACATAAACATTTTTATAATATACTGTATTTTATTCTTCTTTTTATTTGTGCAATAAAGTATTATATTATTATTATTATTATTATAAATCAAAAGATGAACTCGATACTAAATTACCTATACTAGGAATCGAATCGACTACACAGTAACTGCTAATACTATCCGTAATATCCATTAAATGCAGCCTCCCTAGTCCCTTTACTAATAAAAAAGCAGAATAAATTTATATAAAAATACAGTAATAACATACATATATTAAAAAATCTATTCAAGCAATTAACTTTATGCAAGAAAGGCATTATGATGTATACGATCATGTATTAATTCTATTTTATCTATAGTATTAATCATGGCGTGTAAAATCGTAGATGATCGCATCTATAGTCAGACGGTCGAGGATTCGATTCCAACTTCAACTAGAGATTGTTCTTCAGATATACGAAAAACGGCGTTAAATTGCGCTGTTTAACATGCAATTTGGGCGGAAAGCGTTCAACCGAGTAATAATTAATAGTTTATTTATCTATTACAGATAGGATATTTCCATTTAACACGAAAAAATAATTAAATTAAAATAACTACAGTATGTTCATTTAATTATTTCATAGTTTCACGTTTATATGTATATGCATATAAAACGCGAAACTCACAGGATATTTAATCTTATAGGGTTATCCCAAAAATTATCTGAACAAGGGTTCTATTTCCGCTGTGCGTCCCTTCTTACGTACCCTCTTTTGCAAATGGAGGTAACCCTAACCCAACATGAACATTTCCAATAGTTAATTGGTTTGGGCGTATTTTAGTCTCTAGGGTTCTTTTATTCTCTAACATATAATAAACAGTATACAGGCCCAGGTTCGACCGTTTGATTGTAAGCGCGACGGTTATGGGTTCAGTTCTAAACTAATTTATATTAATTATTTTAATTGTGTCACTCTGGTAACAAGATAAAGCTCGGGGTTGAATTCCGCCAAATAGCAGGCAATGCTTTCATAATCAGTGTGTGGGAAACAGAGTATCGTAACACTATGTTTCTGCTGCATAACCTGGTATATGCGGGGTACAGTCTGAAAGTAAAAAAAAATCGGACAAGCGCGAGCAGGGCTCGCCCACCGAGAGTTCCGCACTAAAATTGAAGGTTTTCTGAAATTCATGCTTAGCTTAGCCAGATCCCTTATATTTGATACCTCACTTGAACTAGCGGCTTTTATACCAAATTATACCCCATATTTATGGGTGTTATACTACCACAATCGTATAGTTTTCAGATCTTTTCCTGAACTAGTACTACTTGTAGATGCTAGCTGCCAATTTTCATAACTCTACGTCAACCGGAAGTACCCTATGAACTTTGATTCTATTTAGTGTCCAAATACGGCCATAATTTTTTTCTAAGTAAATACAGAAATATGCTTTTTATCAGGGACCGTAAAACTGAGTATATGGTTTGAATTTCAACTCGATATTTCAAAGCGTTTCTGAGATAAAGGGTCTTGACAGACAGACAAACGGACAACAGAGTGATCTTATAAGGATTACTTTTTTCCTTAAAAAGTACGGAACCCTAAAAAATAAAAGAAAAATGCTTTGTGTTTTTTTTTTATTTTCTAATATCAAGACACCACTCCCTTCTCCTCCTTCTTTCCTAATTCGAGACATTGTAAATTGACTGGCGGTATTCAACTCAGTCTTAAAACTTAAAAAAAATAAACAATAAATTAATAATTTCTATCTATCTGTCACAAATAGCCCACTTAAACCCCATTGTTAATTAGAAAGGGATTACCAATCGAACGTATAAACTTCTCATACAGACCAACTTCGATCGGTCGATTTAAACACGTAATAACATCTATTAGCGGTTTTGCTTCGACGTTTTAACACCTGCTCTTTATTTTGTAAATGGAACTGTATTTAGAGGGTTCTCAGTATAGATTACGTTCCTTGGTAGTTTTAGACGGAGGTTACGGGTTCAAAGTAGAACTGGAATAATTTTAAAAATTTTGCCAATCTATGTAATAGAGTTAGAGAGGCCAGTCATGGCGCAGGGGCACAAAGTGAACTGTAAAATCGACTGGTTGTGGGTTCGATCCCCACTCGAGTAAAAGAAATATTTATTTACATTTATATTTTCATTTCTTCGCTCTGGTGACGAGTCAAAGCGCGGCGTTGAGTTCTGCCACGCAACATGCAATGCCTCCAGAACTAGGCGGAAAGTAGGGAACGGAGTGTATTAACACTAGGTACCCTCTGCCTATCCTGCTGTGTGCGGGATACAGCGTGAAGGTAATTTAATTTGATTTTTTTAAGTAATTGAAAAATACATAGATTACAAGTTACAGATGGGAACCTAATGTAAGGTACTCCGTTTGCAATTAAGACACCTTCTTTCTCCACTTTCCGCCGAAATCTGGCAATGTATCTTAAATGGCAGAATTCAACGCCACGGCTTGTACTGTTACCCGAGCGAGAAAATGAAACTATTAA
Source organism: Heliconius erato x Heliconius himera (assembly GCA_013421005.1). Lineage (NCBI taxonomy): Eukaryota > Metazoa > Arthropoda > Insecta > Lepidoptera > Nymphalidae > Heliconius > Heliconius erato x Heliconius himera. The sequence goes on along the minus strand of JAATLQ010036076.1, from coordinate 15,523 downwards.
ATATTTAATTTGCTCGAGTGGGTATCGAACCCACAACCTGTCACGCTTACAATCACACATATGTGTCACTTCACCATTAGGCACCTACTGGCCTCTATAATAATAATATTAACTAAATATTTAAAAGATTCCAGTAAAATAGTATGGAAGACTCCCAGTAATTTAACATATGCACGCCGCGGAACGTTCGTGCGGTTATTTATCGCGAGTTCAACTAAAAAGATGTTTTCCTTTACAAAACGATAAATTTCAACCTTCTGTAGTTAGTTACGTTTAAAAAGTATGTAGAGCGTGAACATTTGTATCGCACTATCGTTGTTTCGTGGTTATGTCTGTCTGTTTATAGTTATATATAGTTCTTTTTTGTTTCACGCTGTATGGATCACATAGCGGGGTAGGCAGAGGGAACCTGGGAACCTAATGTTTGTGTGAATCATTTCTATTAAGACACTTACGTTACACCAAATTTTTGAAGCTAAGAGTGTTGTGTTTTGGAACTCAGCTGCGCTTTTACCTTGTTACTATAGCGATATTTAATATTTTCATTTCCTAATGAAAATATTTTTTTTTCGAGGGAAATCGAACCTACAACCGTTGCATTTACACATACGGTTACGCCTCTGCGCCACGATGGTATATTGTGCTTCTAAATCTATAATCATTATGCAATAGGCGGCGATAATTGGAGATATAATAGAGCTATTATTAGGAGTACTATTATCTCAATTACGATCAAAGCTGATTTGAATTGAATTAGAAAATCTTAAGTTACTAGGATAAGCGATGGTTGTGAGTTCGATTGCTACTTGGGGGAATAAGTTATCCTCTCCTCTCTCGGTGCGAAAGAGCGGTGTTAAGTTCCGTACAATAATATATATTTATAAATTTCTTTACTCTGAAAAGTGTAAGGTAGTAACTTATAATTCTGCCTTTATAATATATAAAGATAAAAAAAATCCTTGATATAAATAAGTATAGATAAATATTTGTACAAAAATATTCTTTATCTGAATACAACCAAAAGGTTCCCTCGATATTTCGATGATTTTCTAAGAAAAATCTCGAGACTGCAATAAATTAAATAAGTAATTTGGTTAACTAAAATTCTATTCAAATTTAGTTGAACAATTGAATAAGTTCAAACACGGTCGAGACGGTCGACGTCTTAGTAATTGTACTTTTTCAACTAGATTTGCCTTGAAATTATACCAATTTCATACCTGAGGTATATATGTATGTGTGTGTATATATACATTGTACATATTGTTTGTAATAAAATAGTAGAGTTCGCGAGGTTTAAGCTCAGCTTTGCATTTGTGTGAGTGCTCATATATAGTGCAGATATGATGTCACTTGCTAAGCTTATACTGCTTTTGATTAGGTCTTTTGTACTGATAGCAGCTTCAAATATTTAATTTTTAATAATTAATTTGTCGTGGCGCAGCGGCACGAAGTGTGACTGTAAAACCGACTGGTTGTGGGTTCGACTCCCACTCGGGAGAAAGATTTTGCCTGGCTAGTAACAAAACAAAGCGCGGCGGTGAGTTCTGCCACTCAATATACAATGTCTCAAATATTGGACGGTGTATAGTGTTACATCACTCGAGGAAATCTTAATAAATTATATTTATTCCCACGTTTTGATAGACACAATGCAAGGCTGGCACAGGGGCACTAGCATGTGACCGTAACACGATGGTTGTCAGTTTGATTCCCGTTCTGGGAAATTAATTATTAAATAATAGGTTGAGTAGTGTCATAAAAAAACTCTCTTTATTTTACCCGTTATTCTCGTGTATAGGCCCAAAACGCTATTTTGCGCCTGACCACCTATCGTGTGGTGCATTTTAAATGAATTTACTTTTGTACGTCAACGTCGCGTCGCCGGTTTGAAACATTTTCAAAGCTTTGATGTTTTAGATTTAACTGAGCAAGCTGCAGTGAAATTTCGGACATGATGCAATTATTGGTTTCAACAGCACTTCTATGTGTGTTGTGGCTTAGTGGTTCATGTTTTTGATTAAACTAAAGGTTCAGGATTAAATTCGCGTTAGAGACAAAAAAATATAAAATGCAGTAGGGGTCCTATGTCAATTATAGGGAATGATTATGACATAAATCATACATTATACATGACAAATATATGTTAATTTCTTCGCTTTTTCGACAATATTTAGCATTAAACCACTCCGTACCAATTTTCTCACTCTAATTTAGAGACATTGCGGAACTCAACGTCGCGCTTTGTCTACCAGGGTGACGTGAAACTAGGTTATAATCATTCCTCCGAGTGGGGATTAAGCTCACTGCTGTCGGTTTAACTGTCAGATATTCGCCAACTTTAGCTAACTAACATGTCAAATATATTGTAGTTAAATTACTAATATATAACTTTTACATGAAGTATAACATGATTGGAACGAGCATTACTTGTAATTAAATGTAAAGTTATTATAATTCATTTGTTAAATATATAAAATGAAATGTAATACATTCCTGTAAATCTTAATACTAATAAGTTCTTTTTATATAATATAATAATTTTAAACTTGTCTTTGTTACTCTACTTTTCCTGGACGGCTGCACGAACTTATATGTGTTTTTGTATTTATATATCAAAGATTTCCCGGATATTTTGAAAATGCAAGTAAGCTAGGTGGAGCTTCCGTCCCCCACTTTCCACCGAATTCCGAAGCCATTGCGCGTTGAATGACGAAAGTCAACACCGCGCTTCAGCTCGTTACCGGAGAGAAGAAATGAAAATATTAAACATTTCATCTCCTCGAGCGGGAATCGAACCCACAACCTGTCGCGTTTACAGTAACTGGCCTCATTATTGGCGTCTTCATAAGCAACAATTTCCTCTCCAAACATTATTTTTCTAATAAGTTCTTTGATTTTCACGATTATTACACATTTTAAATGAAACTATTTTAACCGGATTAATCGCGTATATTTATCCGTTTAAAATAGTTTCATTTAAAATTATTTTTCTAAATTGGCATTGAACTCAGAACCATCGGATATACCCAAACACTTATCCACACAAAACGAAGAAAAAAAAACCAGCAAAAAATTATTAGAAAACACATAAAAGCACATCGCGCTGAAACATTTAAGTTATATTATATTCGAATTGTGACTTGTCGTTTTAAATAACAATCAACGCGCCCGCGGGAGTTCCCCAGACATAAATTGTAAGCGTGAAAATTACCTTTACACAACCCCCGTCCCTCGGGCTTTGGGCAATTTCTGATTAATGGCTTGGAAAATATTTGGATGAATGCGTGTAAAGTTGTCTTTTATAAGCTAAACTGAGTAAAACATAAAGTGAATCTTTGTGTCGGTTTAGATTTGTTATTTTTATTGTTTTCTGATGTAAATTTATTTTTTGAATTAGTTTTTTTTATTGTTTTTGAAATTATAATGTCTTAGAAATCAACGAACACCGGCTGGAGACAAAAAGCATGATTTATAGTCACGTTCCGCTTGAGCCGAGCGTGCAAGCGAGAATGTGAATCAAATGATAGAGAGGTACGATCGGCCTTAGCAATGGTCTCATGATGTATCTATCTATTGTTACTTGCAATAAAATTGCACAATTGTTACTTATGATTAATTTGTATAATATGAGGCCAGTCGTGGCGCAGCGGTACAAAATGTGACTGTAAATCCGACTGGTTGTGGGTTCGATCCCCACTCGAGAAAATTAATATTTACTTAAATTTATATTTCTATTTTTCCGCTCTGGTGTCGAGGCTAAGCGCGGCGTTGAGTTCTGCCACTCAACACGCAATGCCTCGAACGGAGTGTGTTAACACTAGATTCCCTCTGCCTACCTTGCTGTGTGCGTGATACAGCGTGAAGCTGATTTATTTATTTTTATTTTTGAGTAAAACAATATCAGAATTGCCGCATGTAAATAAATAATAATTTTTCGAAAAAAAAACCTCGTATTATCCAAAACTACTTGTATTATCTAAAACTATCTGTATGTGATGTCAAATCAATTCAGTTCACAATGGTACGCAATTTTTCGTCAATGTTTTCTTATGACGTTATTACGTAAAATTGTCGTAGGTTAGTTTCATATTTTATTCTGATTTTTTATATTGAAGTTGACCGTACAAAGTTGCAATAAAGGAAAACCGGAGCAAGAGAAAACCTAGTGTCAAGCAGAAGATTTCGTTTTCTACTTGTATTAAAGTTTTTTTTCAACTTCACGCTTCATCCCGCACACAGCAGAGTAGGCAGAGGGAACCTAATGTTAAGATATTCTGTTCCCTATTTCCTGCTAAATTCTGGAGATATTTCATGTTGAGTGGCGGAACTCAACGCCGCGCTTTGTCTCGTCCCAAGAGCGAAGAAATGAAGATATAAATTAAAATAAGTATTTAATTTCCATGAGTGGTGACAAACCTACAAGTAAGTCGCGTTTATAGTCATACACTTGTGCTCCTGCGCGATGACTGGCCTCTTTTGGCCTCCATATGTTAAAGATTTTTTTATTATACTCCATTTGACACTTTCATTTGATATATGTATATTATTTGGACTAGATATTGAATCCGAAGTTAGTATGTAGGTACAGTGAAACTTATTTAAACTATCATAAAATCAAAATATTTTTTTCTTCGCACACGTTTCACCTAGAGTATTATGCAACAGACAACAAACAAAAAACAGTTCATAGTGTCAAGTTTGGTAATATGGATTTCTTAGACTTACAATAAGCTTCACGCTGTATTCCGTACACAGCAGGGTAGGCAGAGGGAACCTAGTGTTAAGACACTCCGTTCCCCACTTTCTGCCGGATTCTGGAGGCATTGCGTGGTGAGTGGCAGAACTCAACGCCGCGCTTTGCCTCAACACCAGACGGAAAAAATGGAAATACAAATTTAAATAAATATTTCATCTACTCGAGTAGGGATCGAACCCACAACCAGGTTTTACAGTCACACTTTGTGCCACTGCGCCACGATTAGCCTACAATTAGACTTACAATGAAATTTAAAATTGAGAATCTAAAGTCTTCTGTAAAATTTAACGTTTTGATACAAATATTGTAGATATCAAGGAAGTTTTAAAGGACAACCTTAATTCTAATTATATAATGTAGTTTTTCTAAATTTATTAAAACGCCTATTATGTCAGCTTTATGTTACATTATTCACACATTTTTACCTGTGATTGCGCCCGTAATGTCAAATAAAAATAACTAAAATTTGTACCGATCTCCCTCAATAGACGGATTATCCAATACAAAAATAATTTTCCAATACGGACCAATACTTGCTGAGGTCAGTGCGTTCAACTAAACAAACTCTTCGGCTTTATTATATTAGTAAAAATATAATGATAAAATAAATAAATTTTAACAGAACCAGATCCATAGACAAATTTTCATAATATATGTATATGTAACATGAAACACATTTGTATTGCTTATGAGTCAAATAAATAAATAATTTTTTTTTCCATATTTTTGATTTTTTTTTCTTAGCTTCACGCTGTATCCCGCACACAGCAGGGTAGGCAGAGGGAACCTAGTGTTAAGACACTCCGTTCCCCACTTTCTGTCGAATTCTGGAGGCATTGCGTGTTGAGTGGCAGAATTCAACGCCGCGTTTTGTCTCGACACCAGAGCGAAGAAATGGAAATATAAAATTAGAAACCGACAATCAGTCAGTTTTACAGTCACACTTTGTGCCGCTGCGCCAGTAGGTTCTGGCCATATTTTTGTAATATATATTTTTTTACACTTCCCGTACAACATCCTTCGTTTGTTCTCTACACAACTATGATATGATTTTGTGCTCAACTGGCACGCCCAAAACGCTTTTATATTAAAAAAAAATGAAATTAAACTTTTCCGATTCACTTAAACACAGTTCGCTCTATACTGAAATATCCAACCAAAAAATTCACCACAATCCGAAATCGAACCTTAGACCACCATAAAACAACGCCTCCATAAAATATTTTGAATTACAAAATTTTCATTTTAACACACATATAACACAAGTTGGCACGTGTACGAACATAATGAATAGCATTACAGCTGGCTCCCCACGGCACGATGATTTACAATAACCGTATATAGTCGTAGTTTGCAGCATAGCCTTATTTTTGAGAGATTTATACTTTATGCTTACGCTAACTACTGCTGAACGGAGCAAAATATTTTTGAAATTAATAAAATGAGAGTATTCTTCTTAAAATTTCCTGATGGGGTTGGTTGAAGGCGTTGGCGTTTATATCTGGCAATAGAACTGTACTTTGAATGTAAGTGTATTTTGAATATCTTTAGAGGGAAAAAAGATTTTGATTATCTTTTTCTTAGCTTAATGTTGTATCATGCACATATCAGGGGAGGCGGGAACCTGGGAAGCTAGTGTTAGAACACTCCGTTTCTATTAAGTGGAAGCCTTTCCGTCGAGGCATAGCGTGTTGAATCAACTTAAATTCATTTCCTCGAGTAGGAATCAAACCCACAATCTGTCGCTTTTACAGTTGTGCGCTCGTGCCCCTGCGCCACCACTGGCCATAGAGCATGCTTTCTCTAGAGGTTTAATTTTTTTTAAATTTTCAATGCTGCTCACTACTCGTATTTTATAATAAAAAGAGCTTTACTATCAAGATGATTAACGCCCAATATTAATAATCAATTTCCAACGTCAATCTTCGATTGTTCCATATATCTATCCAATCTCTAGATAGGATAGATATATGGAACAATCGAAGATTGACGTTGGAGATAGGTTATTAATATTGGGCGTTAAAGGATCAATGAAACATCAGATAATATGTTTAATTGGTCCTTTTAATCATCTTTATTCATTTTATGACAATAATGTTTAATTTTAATTTTTACGAAAATCTCGTATGATGCAGAATTTAGAAATAGATACACTATTAGATGGTACATGATAAATCACAGAACCAGTGAAATCAATTGGGCAAAATTTTATATTTCAAATATGTTTTCGTCTCCGTGGTGCAGAGGCACAAGCGTCTTACTGTAACGCGACGGTTGTGGATTCACTTTCTACTCGGCGAAAAGGATTATTATTTCTTAACATTTTCATTTCTTCGCTTTAGTATCAAGGCAAAAACGTGGCGTTGAGTTCCGCCACTCAACACGCAATGTAGATATAGCAAAATAGGTAGAGGGAACCTAGTCTTAAGACACTGTCTTTCCTACTTCCTGTCTTTTTGAGGCATTGCGTGTTAAGTGATATGGCATGAAGCTGAAAAATCTTTCTTTTTTTTTTCAAAAGAAACTTTCCTGCAGTTCTTCCCTACTTATTCAGCTTCACGCTGTATCCCGCACTCAGCAGGGTAGGCAGAGGGAACCTAGTGGTAAGACACTCCGTTCCCCACTTCTATTTCAATTCAATTTTATTATTATTCTTCAAAAAACTTTGGTTTTTATACCGTAAGATATAAATAATCGGCATTTGCACACATGTTTTAGAGACATTTATAGCACGATACTAATGCACGGTGATATGTCATAAATCCTGTATTCGGATTAAGCTCTGCACGATCCATCATTATGAGAATTGAAAATGCAAAGCTTCCTGTCACTATATATCTCCACTTCATGCTGGTTATCATGGTTATTACAGTGTAAAAGGTGTACTAGTTAATGACTTTGGTCTTTACTTTCCACTTCCTGGATAGGGAAAATAGGGAGGCGGAATTAAACGCCGCGTTTTCCGTAATTAAGCCAAATAGAAAAATCCTTTGTAAGTTCGATTATATAACCGGGGCGGAATTAAACGCGGTTATCTCAGGGACTATTGGTTCTGGGCTATATTATGTCAAGTTAATCATTTCTGTGTAACCGACAGTACCTGTAGTCAGATATCTTTAGGGACATATTAGAATTGTGTCATGTGCATTATTATTGCAAAACTGAAAAGAATGTCAACATTTCGTTCATCGTTTTCCATTCAAATTCAAGACATTGTAATTTGAGAGGCGCAACTCAACGCCGACCACTAGTAACCGAGGAAACGATGTTGTGAAGTGTGTTCCTACAGAAAAAAATAATACAAAATTAAATACAAAAAACAAAAGAAAAAAGAAAAATCTTCAAAAAAGTTATTGAGTTTCCTTAAAAGATTTCAACTTTAAAGAACTGAATGAACGATTTCCTTTGGATCGGATATCTAAGTTTAATTAAGATTTGGCCTGAAGTCCGGGGGAAAGTGCCTCAGCTTTATGAAAACTTTTTACCGATAAAGGCTCAAGCAATTTCACAAATCTCCTGTATTCGTATTATTTTCGGAATGTAATAAAATTGAGTTAATTTTAACTGTTTTGTAATTTGAAGTTGAAGTGGTTCTGTATCTATTGTTTGATGATTGTGAGTTTAATATAAAATGAATAATTTTAAAGGATAAGGATATAGGCAGTAGGGATTTAACGTTTCAATATACTCTGTTCCACACACACTGCTCAATTTTAGAGACATTGCGTGTTGGGAGGCGAGACTTAACGCCGCAATTTATCTTATTATCAGAGCAAGTGTTAGACCATGACGTTTAGGAACTAATTAATAATTTATATCTTAGAATCATTATCACATCACAGAGACCATTCGTGGCGCAGAGACACAAAGTCTGACTGTAAAATCGACTGGTTATGGGTTCGATTCCCACTCGAGGAAATGAAATATTTATTTATATTTATATTTTCATAAAGCGGGGAACGGAGTGTCTTAACATTAGGTTCCCTAGGTTAACATTAAAATTAAATCAGCTTCACGCTGTATCCCGAACACTGCAGGGTAGACAAAGGCAACCTCGTGTTAGGACACTCTGCTTCCCAATTTCCGCCGAAATCTGGAGGCATTGCGTGTTAAGTGGTGGAACTTAATGCTGCGCTTTGTCTCGACACCAGAGCGAATAAATGAAACTCTAAATGTGAATAAATATTTAATTTCTTCGAGTGGGAGTCGATCGAACCCGCAACTAGTCGATTTTACAATCACACTTTGTGCTCCCGGGCTACGACTGGCCTCAACAGCCCACTACATCTTCTGTAACACTTTATTAAGCATTCTGATATACCTAAAAAGGAAAAAATAAAGCTTTCACAAAGATATGTGCGTAAATAATTTAAACATATTCGTACTACGCGTGTCAGTGCTTACTTAGATTTATTCATCATTTGCTTTTACGTGAACTTGTTTAATGTATTTGGTTCTTGGTATTTCTAGATGGTAATGGATTGAAATCTATTTCTGTATTAAGATTATAAAGCTTAGTAGTTTGTTTGGGTGACCACGCTTATCTCAGGAACTACTAGTTCGATTTGAAAAAAAAATTGGTAGTCTATTTATAGAGGATTGCTATGTATTAAAACGCGTTCCTCTATAGAAAGGCAATAGAGGAAAAGACAGGCCAACGCGGCGCAGGAGTGCAAGCATGTGATTGTAAACGTGACCGTTGTGGATTCGATTCCCACTCGAAGAAATTAAATATTATATTGCCTTATACGGCGCGGCGTTAAATGCCGCATTTCAATATATAATGAAATCGGCGGAAAGTGGAAAGTGGTAAAATAACGGAAGTCTCTTAATGGAAGTAGAGTAACATAATACCAGGTTCCCAGGTTCCCCCTGTCCACTTATATGTGTGTGGTAAGTGATAGAGCTGAAAATGTATCATATAAATTTTCAGCGACGTTAATTGCTACGATGTATTCACTTAGAATGTGTCCTATCCTATATCAAACACAAGTTTTGGCTGTTTCCAATTTCACACGACAACAATTCGCAGTATATTGACTATAATAAAAGTTACTTTTCAGAGATCAATTCCTTAAACTTAAACCAATATATATATATATATATATATATATATATATATATATATATATATATATATATATATATATATATATATATATATATATATATATATATATATATATATATA
>JAATLQ010036075.1:0-34829 GCA_013421005.1 Heliconius erato x Heliconius himera | reverse complement strand
TACATTAGAAGCAAGACGTAAGCAGCTTGAAGCATTATTTTTATATAGTTTATGCCACAATAAGTATGATTGCCCTAGTCTGATTAATCAAATTTGTTACTGTATACCAACTAGAACACATTGCCGCAATCCTTCTCGATTATTTGCAACCAATCGTTGTCGAACAAATGCCGGTAAACGTCAACCACTATACAGAATGGTTAACTCATATAATAATCACTTTAATTCTATTGATATTGGGGCAACGCGTCCTAGCAGTTTCAAAAAAGCAATAAATTCACTGCTTAAATAATATTGTGTTTGGCGTACCTACGTATATATTATGTTACATTTATAATAATCTGTGGTAAACGGTGTTGGTGTTACATTTATATATTTTGTTATGCTGTTCTTTTATTTACATGTATGTGCACTGTTTGTTTACCCCAATAAATGGAAAAAATATATATATATATATTATAGAGAAAGTTAGGGAAATTCTACGAAAATTTAGGTTTTTTTTTCTTTTGATTAATTTAAGCATTATAAGCCCCCCGCGTTCACAGCCCAAGTGGGAATCAAACCCACTTTTAAAGTATTCACATTTAGGCAAGACAAATATTTTTTATTAGAAAACATAAAAAAAAATAACGTAGTAGGATTAGAACCAGTGACACTTCAAAATCGGACGTTCTAATCGAGCTGTGTCAAAATATTTACATATTGCAACTGCATTTTTCGCATGCATTGTTCTTATAAAGAACTTTAAAGCATATTTTACAAGGAATTTTTAGATTTTTTGTTTTAAGATATATGCTACGTTCCTCATATCAAAATACCTTCTTTATATTTTCAATACATGAGAAACTCCGCTTACTTTGTGATTGATATGTTTGTGCATAAGTTTTGTTATTCACTTGTTATTTTAGACGATGCATAGGGATTTATGTATGCGCTTCATTTTATTTAGATTTTCATTCTTTTACTTTGATTTAAATATATGTAATTTTTTTAATATGTCCACAGAGGCTAGTTATAAACGCAACTGTTGTAGGTTTGTCCCTATTTGGGGAAATTAAAATTGTTATTTTAATTTCCTCGCTCTGGTAACAAGACAACTGGCGGCGTTGAGTTTTGCCACTGCTAATTAGTACGAAATCGATGATGTACGAGGCATATTATATGAAGAGGTTCATGCCATTGAACGATGCAAAAGAGGTATGTAGAAATTGTAGCGTATAGCGCTCCGTTCTCTAGCGCTGTAGCGCATCTTGACGTTGCATGTCTGTTCTAGTTCGGATCAATTGCAATTTTTCTATAAAAGTAGTAACAAGACCATACACAATTGATAGTATTATGATTCAATGTAAACTAAATTATTTAAAAAAATGGCCAAATGCGAGTCGCATACCGATGGTTCCGTACCAATTTCATGACTAATTTAAGCCTGCGCACGTATGTATGCACTCATATTGTATGTAGGTATTGATTGTAGGTTCACGAGTAGTACCATATATTTTTGGCTACGCGATGTGTTCTTCTTTTAATTGCCTTGGATTAGACGCTTGATCTATTTTGTGCTCCAAGGAACCTTATACTCAAGTCGTAGACTTATACTCAAGACGTATATTTTATATAAATTTTAATTTTGAACATACATATAATACTATTGACAGACTGACAAACGGACAAAGTAATCCTAAAGCTTCTATTTTTTCCTATTAAGTTACGGAATCCTAAAAACTACCATATCATACCAACGTTCAAATTAAAATACAATTTAAAATCTCCATTTTGGACATAAAAGCTGGCCATTGTACATGCTGTAAAAAGTCATGAAATATGAAAATAAAATAAACTAAATCACGTACTTTTCGGGACGTCGCGGTGAAACGGAGCGCGTCTGTCGCTCTGAACAATAACGAACTTTTCATTAGTCGCATTTAACAAATGGCTTAAATCTGAATAAGAGTTCTCGTGAATTTCCAGCATGTTTGGACTGACGCGAGAACGTTTTTTTTATTTTGCGAAAAAAATATATGCATTTTTAACTGAGCATTGTATTCTGTATGACTATAAACGCTACATACAGGTTGTGGATTAGAATTCCGATCGAGGAAATTAACTATTTAATATCAAAGCGTGGCGTTAAGTTCCACCATTCAACACGCATTGTTTCTAAAATTCAGCGAAAAGTGGGTAGCGAAGTGCCTTGACACAAGGTTCCATCTGCCTAACCCCTCTGCTACATGTGAGATACAGCGTGAAGCTGTAAAAAAATAATATTATCTATAAAATTTAAGACTATTAAATTTTTTGAATAACTATCATACAATTTACTGAATAACAATATAAACGATATGATGAGTTTTCATACACAACAATATTTTATCGTAGCCCAATGGGCTGTTCATTACGCTACGTTTATAATACACTGTAAATGTAAATGTGATGATTATGGGTTCGATTTCCACTCGAATAAATTAATTATAGTCATTCCCCCGTTGACTAAGTTAACTGTAAAATAAAACAATTAATAGTAACTAACTATATCAGTATATGTATAATCAATGTAAAAATATAGATAAACTGAGCTAAAATTTGAACAGAAGGCCCCGCTATATATCAGCAATTTACAAAGGACGATTTTACAAGTGCTTTTATTGCCGTCGAACGTACGTATTAAAATTGCTGTTCTAACGTATTTTTTTAATATCTATCGTATTTTATCACAGTTGCTGCTGACGGCGCGGATAAAACGCATTGAGGTAAATTGTGTTTTTGTGAGTTTAGAAATACAATATTTTTTATGTATTTTTTATGTTTTGTCATTTAAAAATATGTTGCAGTATTTTTTTACATAGTTGTGTGTACATTTTTATATAATTTCGGATTTAGTATTTTTTTTCCAGTGTTGAGTTCCACCGTTGAATACGAAAAATGGGGTGTAAGTGGGGACCGAGGAATCTTAACTATTGGTTTCTCTGCCTATCCTGATATATAAGTGACAGTAAGAAGCTATTAGCTTTAGTAAGTAGGGTACAGTGGCATGTAGCTTATATTTTTTTCCCATTAAGACTTTTCCGATCTCCACTTTACGGCGAAATTTGGAGGCATTGTGTGTTGAGTGTCCGAAATCAATACCAAACTTTGCCTTGTTACTAGAGCGAGAAAACGAAAATATGAAATATTTCATTTTCTCCTGCGGGAATAGAACTCACAACCTGTCGCGTTCACTACACTTGTGCCCTTGCGCCTTCACAGGCCTTTTAATACAAATATATTTGTCAATATCTATTATTTCTGTCGCTTTTTTTTATATAAAAAATACAATTATCACATTAACACAAAACATCAAAAGAGAAATTTAAGTAAGGTACGTCGTTACACAAAAGGAGCGAACAAGTTTTTGTCGGTTCACGCAAGCAAATTAGCGTGCACTGTCGTCATAATAAATGACAGCTCGACTATACCTTATCCACAACAAAAGAAGGAGATTCAACAATTCTTACTTTAAATGAGTGGTTGAATTTTTTATCAACTCATTTCGTTTAAAAGAAACTGCGGATTGGAATAAGAAAAAATAAGCACATCTCATTAGAGCGCCGTTAGTGGGGGAGTGGTTTTAAAGCGCCTTTTTCGATGTGAACTTTTTCTATGGAGACTATAGTTTGTGGAATGGTTCTTGAGATTACTATTTTTGAATTGTGTATTTGAATATTCTGTCAGTTATGGTAATGGTAAGGTTCATCAGCTTCAGGGTAGGCAGAGGAAGTCCAGTATTAAGACACTCCTTTCACCATTTTACGCCGTTTTAATTTTGGAGGCATTGCGTGTTGAGTGACGGAACTCAACACCGTGCTTTGCTTCGTCATCAGAGCGAAGGAATAAAAGTATTTAATATTTTATTTCCTGAGTCAGTGGGAATCGAACCCACATCCTGTCGCGTTTACAGTATGAAAGTTTAGTTTTATATTATGTTCGATAGAATGATGACTTAAAGAACGTTGCTGATTTTGACTGGATGCGCAAAGCGGAGGACCGAGAGCTCTGGCCTGGGGCCAAGCCTGAGTCCAACAGTGGATACCGTCAGACTGAATAAAGTTATATGTAGGTTAATTTTCAACTGGATAACTGGATTTAGGCGTGTTATTTCCAACCGTATAATATCACATCTTGTTTTCTTTGAAAATTTCAAGCAAATTTATAATTATAAATTTTCTGCAGATATTTTCAAATGTTTATTAGTTCAAAAACCAAATAATTTTCTTTAAAATAAGAAATAAAATAAATAAATAAATAAGAATTCACATAATTGTCTACCGGTTCACAAAAGTTCTTGCTTCAGACCAATGAATAACCGACGCAAGAAACTCAGTGGGATTTTTTTAATCATCCTAAACCTAGCAACAGATTGCCTTCAAGCTTAATCTTTTGATTCATTTAAATTTAAACAGGAATATACCTATTATTAAGCATTAAAAAGCCCCATTCATTTTTATAACACTAATATTTTAAGCTACTTACAAAATTTTAGAACAAGAATTTTTGGAAGGAAATGAAGAGGCGGACCCCTCCTTAATCCACCTGCCGTTTCTTTGATGTAGAAACAAATATAACGTACGGACGGGCAAACAATTAGCGTTTTATATATATACATGTGTATGTAGGTATGTATGTATGTTTGTTAAGGAAGTTGGGGTTGAGCGGACCAAATAATAAAGAAACCTCCAATGAATATTATATTCGTAGACGTTGTTATGTGAACTTATTCTTATATTTTAAGTCTTTTTAAGTAACTTTTGTAGTGATACTTTTTTCGTGGTTGGTGGTATAGGAAATTTGAATTAAGAAACACAATTTTACTTTTGATATTTCTTTTTAAATTATATCATTGATGTCGATATTTATGCCTTTGGTTTTTATGAGATTTTTGATATATTTTTATATGTATCTTTTTGTCCGATCTATGGGATCGGACAAAAATTTTGCGCATTGTTATTTAGCGTGTAAAGTCCTGTAATATACAAAATAACAAAAGTCACAAGAACAATTGGTTCAAAACATAATGCTGAACTATTTATTATGTGTACGAATTTTCGTATATGTATTTACATATACTTCTACTCATTTCATATTTCCTATAGAAATTATATAGACCATTATACTCTACTATATATACTCGGGTGCTATAACATTATATTCAACAAAAATACAATAATAATAAAGATATAATTAATTTTTTCAATAAAATATAAAAAAAATAACTTCATTAAAATAGAATATACAAGATTTTTCCTCAATTCTTCTTCATGACAATTTGTATTGAGCAAGAAAACCACAGATCATTTTACACTGGCCTCTCATATCTGCTTAAGGCAGCTTAGTGGCAAGTACAAGGGGCGCGCCGATATCCAAAGATAAAGGTTCTATTGTTTGCGTTAAATTGTGCACATTCGTGCCACTTTATGTATCGTAAAGTGAGATAGAACAGGATATTATATGTTCTATTAATGTAATAGAAGCGTCGTCGGTTCGGTTGGTGTTTGTACTAATATTTTAGTACAAAAACACAGGATCATTTTAGGTGAATTTAGTAATTGTATTTTTTTATTATCTTTCTTGTAAAATATTTCTAATGAAAAAAAAAACATTTTAAATATTAATAATTATTTAAGTATTATATTTACCTAAATATGTACAAAATGTCAAATAGGTAATATTTAAAAAAGCAATAAACTCTCTATTAAAATTTTTACGCAACGGAATGTGTTAAAATGTTAAATTATATATCTGAGTCATATTAAGTAGAATTCTAGTAAAAAAAACAATGTTATTATCTTTATATTTTTAATCTATCAGTTGACAGAAAATTAAAAAAAATGTCTAAAAATAAGCAGAGGCAGCCTAGCGTTAGGACAATCCCTTCCTCATTTTCTGCTTAATTTATAAAGCATTGCGTGTTGAGTAGCGTAACTCTTTCACGCTGCGGTTTGTCTTTTTGCTAGACTGGGAAAATAAAAACCATCCGAGGGGGAAACGATACAACAATTGTGGTGTTCACAATGTTACCAATATTATTTATATGAAAATATTCATATACAGTCACATCGTTGGCCGCTGAACGATATAAATAATTATTATCGAATTTCAATAAAGCATTCCATAATATTTTAAATGCCAATTTTATTATAACAGTGAAATATGCCAAATAATTGAACGCTTTATTCGTTACATACACCGCTATGTTGACTTATGAAAATATTTAAACATATTAATTATATCCTAGCACGTCCTATAACATTTGAAACGATGGTTGTAGATTCGATTCCCGCCAAGGGGGAATGAATGGAGAAATAATTATAATTAAGGTATACTGTAATGTGTTAGTTCCCACTCTGGGGAAGGAAAGTGCACCATTGATATGCGGCGATCATGCAATATTTCGAAATTAATCCGAGGCGTGCCGAACTTAGAGTAGAATTCCGAGGGAATCTAGTATTAACTAGTATTAACTAGATTCCCTCGGAATACTCTGATATATAGCGGAATATAGCGTAAAGCTAAAAAAAAGAAACTAAAATATTATAATAACAACAATTTCATATACAAAAAGCCATTTCAATCCACTATAGTATACACACAACATTATTATTATTAAATATGAATACGATTTCCCGAGCGAAAGTGATAGTAAGGGTTACCTAACGTTTCCTGAGGGCGAATTTTGTGATGTTTTGGCAGAGGCGCTTACAAATTTCCGCTTATGAGATGTTCTGTTGAATTTGATGTAATCTTATCTTGTCTTATCTTTTCACTGGTGAAACCAAGTTTGCTTGTAATGTAGTAGTTTTGGTTATATTTTTCTATTTTATTTTTAATTTTCATTGTTTTTTTTTGGTTTATAGTAGAAAAAGGGAAAGACAATTAAGACAGTCCGTTCAATACTTTTGCTCGATTTAGGAGTCATAGTGTCTTTAGTGCCAAATCGATAGATTTTTTTTTGAAAAGACCGAAAACAAAAATATTTACTATCTCTCTATTATTGAACCCATAAAGGCGTATCTATAAAATTTGGAAATTATTTATTTTGGTAATTAATTATTTTTCCGGAATTAGAAAAAAATATAATTTATTGTTATTTAAACAATTGCTTATCATACAGACAATATTATAATATCTCACGTATTAAACAGCTTTGCTTTTAAAGCAAATAAGAAACAAAACTTGTAACAAAACGTTATGAGACAAAACTTTGAAATTAAATGACACATCGCGCCATTCCCAGAACACATTTGTATTGTAATATATTACAAACTCGATTCCCCATATATATGTATGTATACATATTTTTATTACTTTTTTGTTCCCAATAGATTTCCATACAAAATTTTAAGCAAAAAATCAACTTAATAACCTGTTTTATAAAAGGGCTTATGTAACAAAATATTTGTGATCTTTTTTTTGGTTTCCAAGGTATAGCAGGGTAGGCAGAGAGAAAAATAGAATTAGAAGAATGCGTTCTCCACCGTCCAAGTTCACCAATGCCACACTTTATGTTAAAACAGCTTATAAATATAACACAATATAGCTAAATATAGCAATGAGCTTCGAAATATAACAATTTTGTATTTAATCGTAATGCAGTATATGTTGAAATTGTATAGACGTTGGTCGTCAAAACAAATTTTCTTTGAAAACTTTTGGTGAGTAATATAAACATATATTCATATACATATTTAAGGAATTATATAGGAAGGTTACATATAGGTAGGTTGTATACAGAATATATGTCCAGCATATAACAGAGAATTCTGAGGACCAAGTGTTAATACACGCCGTTTCCCACTTTTCACCCAATTTTCGAGACATTGCGTGTAGAGTAGCAGAATTCAACTTCTTACCAAAGCGAGTTTATGAAAGTAATTCATTTATTAATTTTCATTCTTATATGAAAGTGATTCAATCAACAAATAGTCGAATTAGTTACGTATATAATAGTATATTTTTTGTTTTATATTTTACTATATATGTATGACAAGTACGATACGTAACTTATTAGTCCTCGTAGGCAAAGAGAACTTAGTAACAAGACACTCCGCTCTCCGCCCGATTTAGAGACATTTCGTTTTGAGAGGCGGAACTCAACGCTACACTTTGTTTTATTACAATGAAAAAAATGTCATCAGTTTGAAAAATAAACGTCCAAGTTTATTGTAAACAGTTACGTAACAGCCCTCAATATTTGTATCTCATCCGAATGCCACTCAGCTTAATTGTGACAGGACTGCTTTGTGTAAAATGGTAATTTATTAAGATTTAAGAAGATCTTTTTTGGATATAATGTAGTATGATTTTTGTAAAAATTAAGATAAGAAAGATAAGATGTTATTTTGTATATTGAGATTATGAAATATTTTGTCATTCTTTCATATCATATTTGACAATGCGTTTTGTTGTTGTGAAGTCAAATATAAGAGACGTACCATGTTTAGTACCATCACTCAATACTTTCATTAAGTGACTCTGTTCTCCCATAATGAGGCACTACACTCTTTTGGGAGAACGGAGTGACTTATTATATCTTTCTATATATCCTGCATTACTAGAATGCATGCAGGTAAAAAAAAGATATACAAACAATTTTTATCCCTTATGGACGCTTTATCAAAAACACTGAGATAAAAATTTTACAATTTAATGTATTCAATCATTTTTGTTCAAATATGTTGTAAAAGTAGTCGTTATTTAGAATTTACAACGAGCATTCGGTGTGTTCGTTTGGCGTGAATATTTGATCAGTAAAGCTTCCCCTAAGAGGTTCCTGCTGAAAATTCCTTATTTTTACCAACGATAGCAGCTCAAGGTAAGATTATTGGGAGAGCTTTTAGTATTTACATTTTTTATGGTGCAAACCTGATATCAGCGGTCTTATCGATTTCGTAAGAGAAAGTTGTATGAAATATATGAATCCTTAGAGAATATCTTTTACGATTTAGTATATGTATTGAATTTTGGCCCGCAAATTTTATATTTAACGTGTGTCTTTTATATCGAAACGATTCTTCAAGAATACTTTTTTGTACAAAAAAATCACAAATTCTCAAATATCTGCCGAGCAACTGAAAATAAGCTAAAATGCATAAGGGTAAAAAGGACAGATACTGAGGTCCTTTACGCATAGACAACCGTTGATCCGCTTATTTCTAAAAAATCTCATCAAGCCTACCTTATACCTATATGTACTATATGTATTTACATTATTACAGCGTCAATTAGAATATCAACTTATATCTCAATTATTTAAAGTGAAAATAATATTTTTAAATATATTTTTAAATATTAATATTGATAACAAGAAAAAATATATAATGTAAAAAGATAACGGATGAAGTGCCTCTAATGTCATTGTATTCAAATTAATTAACTAAATTAATTTACTGTTATTTAAACTTTAAGTAATTAAATATAAATCAATATAGTTTTATTTAATTAATTAAAGTTTAGAACAATAGCCTTTATTGACTAATATAAAGGAGCTTTGTGCCATCACTCAATGGGAATATACAATTATACATGTTTGATACAGATGCGACCATTTAAATTATCTCGTAATATGCCTTTGACTAAGCTCTCAACGTCTCAAGATAATGCATTATGCATTTCACGGATCTACAGTTTTTTATTCTATATTTCTTTAATATTTAAAAAATGGAGGCTGTCGCGCCGCAGTTCAAAAATTGGGCTGTGAACGGAGAGTGGGGAACGGAGTATTCTTACCCTTAGGTTCCCATTGCCTATCCTGATATATATGGTAAGTAGCGTGAAGGTATAAAAGATCTATTATTAAATATATTAGATTAAAATTAGAATACATAGCTCACAATTTTGTTGTGTTTATTTGTACCACATTTACATCCACGGTGTATCCCGCACACAGCGAGTATTCAGGGGAAACCTAGAGTTAAGACACTCCGTTCCCTACTTTCCACCGAATTCTGGAGGCATTGCGTGTTGAGTAGCGGAATTCAACACCGCGCTTTGTCTCGATACCAGAGCGAAGAAATGAAAGGAAATATACATTTAAATAAATATGTCATCTCCTCGAGTGGGAATCGAACCCACAACCAGTTGATTTTACAGTCCCACTTTGTGCCACTGGTCGCTACTGGCCTCTTATCTAAAAAAATATACATATTTTATACTAATATTACATATACGTCACATAATATTCCTTTCATTTTGTTAAATATAACGTTTATCATATTTTGGTTGAACACTAAAAGCTTGCCTTCGGTGCAATGAACCGTGTTTACATCGCAACTTCAAAGCTCTATCGACGATGCTCCACTGAAGCTTTGGTTGACGTTTAATCAATATACTAACCACAAGAGTGTATATCTTGAAACTATTTTTTTAAAGATACTTAGAGATATGTTATAAAATATAATTAATAAATAATAATTAAAAGGGGCCGTAGTGGCTGTAGTAAGGCGTGTGACTGTAATTTAGATGGTTGTTGGTTTGATTCCACATAAACATGAATGTTAAATAAGAGCCAAGTTAAATGTTGAGTTATGCATCTTACATGGCTTCACCGACAAAATTATCCTCCAATTCTGCCAAATCAGTCGAGTTCTGAGTTTAGTCGGGATAAAGTTCAAGTTCTAAATGTGACTTGGTATTTTCTTACTATAAGGCACTAAAACAAATATCAACCCAATAATCAATATAAGTCGAATACAAGCTAAGAATAAGAGGAAATACACTGATTTGCAAATATAATAAATCCTATAATTAAAAAAACTCCGCACCCATATAGATTTCTGGCTCTTTTGCTGATGAAGTCGAGAAGTCGAGAAGAGTCGATTTTTGACGGAATTTAATATAGTAAGACGTCCACGATTTCAGTTTATGTTGTTTGTTAACAAGAAATGCGATACGACACCTGAAGTGCAAAGTCATGTACAAAATGCGCACGTATCACATTTTAGAGGCTTCAAGCACCATATAAAAAAAATGGCAACCACGTGTAATTTTTTTTCATATGATAACATAATATAAAATAGGATGATGCCTAAGATAACGTTTTTTGACCCCGTTGGGATAATTGACTGTACTCGTATTAGAATATCGTGTACAATATAGAGGGGCGGATTTCATTTAAACCACGTTTTATTAGATTGACTTATACAAAAATGGATTTGAACCATTTGTAATAATCATATCACAATCGTATCACTGTAAAATTAGGCAGCTATACGAAATGTAAGTAACAATACATTAATATGGTATTATCGAGCTGGTCTGATAATGGAGCAACACTTTAGATCTACAGGTAAAGCAAGCTTCTTAAAGTATAGATAATATTTTTTTTAAAATATTCTATTACCAAGAGAAAATACTGCATGAGTTTATATTTAACGTTTTAATAGAAAATCACTGGAAATCATATACATATATCTGTTTATACTTACGATGTAAAATATATCTCGTGCACGTAATTAAAATCTAAATAATTGATATACGATAGTAAATAATGAATAACGAGGGTTGTATCGAAAGAATATTTACAATATCTTGTAAAATATAAATAAATTTATCATTAAATCATCACGATTTAAAGCTAAACTTATTTACATCTCTATAAGGATGCTAGAAGACGTGCTAGTTAGCGGAACTCAACGCCGTGTTTCTTAACGCACATATGTAAGTAAACCCCTAGCACATTACTAGTCGATTTATATTCAAACATCAGTAATCTAAAGTTTACCCTATATCACCAAATGGTATTCATAACCAAATTTAGCATTTATTTCGCCTAAGACCCCCGTCTCAAGGGATGACGTAAAGCCGTGCATTAAAAATCCATTTAAGTAATGCACTTACCATGTTTACGTTGTATGACAACAAGGGGTAAGTTTTATTATGTAAGGTGGATTATATGCTTCTAATAGCTTGTTAGAATATACATCAAAACCATTGTGTATTTATTATAAGCAATAAGGATAAAAGTGCTATAAAATATGCAGTACCTTGCTTGATATGGGATAAAGTCTTGAACTAGAAAAATAGTAAAAAAAAAATCTAAAAATTAATTTCTTACAATGTAGAGATTGTATGCGTTATGTTATATTTATTTAGTTTCTCACTATATCCGAATGTATTAAGAAATTCTATATAGAGTCTAGTAATACAACATTTTATTTCTCACTTTCCGTCTAATTTTCGAGACATTGCGTGTTGAGTGGCGGAGCTCAACGCCTCGGATTGTATCCTCGGATTGTATCCTTTTATATATCATAAGAAAATCGATGTGTGATCACTTAATACTATTGACTTATAATAGAAAAAGATCGCATATAAGAATAACTAAAGCAATGAAAAATGTAGGAAGGTATGCTCTTCGTTATTTATTGCGCCTGTAACGATTTGAGGAGAACTTGTAGTGGGATCATTAATAAGTTTCATTCTAACTTCGAAAAGGTTGCAACTTCGAGCTCTTTTAAACCATTGCTGTACTTTTTTTAAATAGCTTTTCTTGATTACTATTTAGCTGCTTAGTTCGAATAGGTTGTAAGTCACCATGAATTTGTTTTGAATTACGACATTGTGTGAATTAACTGTAGTTTTTGATAGTAAAATTGTATTCATTTCATTAAAACTGCTTTCAGTTGTGTAAAAGGCATTGAGGAACTTTTCAAAAACAGATTTATAGGGTGAAAAGTAGTTTTTTACATTTTATCTATATATTTATTTATTTTTATTATAATAAAATTGTAACGGTTGGTTTTTCCTTAAAAGGTACGGAGTACGAAATCCTATAAACACGGGATTTTAAGATTCAGGAACGAGATCGAAGTTTACGCGTGAAA
Organism: Heliconius erato x Heliconius himera; assembly: GCA_013421005.1. NCBI lineage: Eukaryota > Metazoa > Arthropoda > Insecta > Lepidoptera > Nymphalidae > Heliconius > Heliconius erato x Heliconius himera. Next base: position 21,975 of record JAATLQ010036075.1, on the reverse strand, counting down.
AACTGCGCTTGCCGTGCACGTGTACTAGAATAAAAGAAAAATATTCAGCTATACGGTATTCAGATAGATGGCATCTAAATACCATATAGCTAAATATTTTTCTTGAAATACAAAAAAAATTGCGAGTAAAATGAAATAAATTTCCAAATGACCTAAACTAATTAAGGAAGCTGTCGTGGCGCAGTGGTACCAGCGTGTGACTTTAAACGTTGATTTAAACACGACAGTTGTGGGTGCAGTTCCCACTCGGGGAAATAAATTTAAATATTTGAATTTCATATAGAAAAATAAACACAAGGTAAGTATATTTGTAATTAATTTCATACTAAATAAGTGTACATGTGTATGTGTAAGCTTAAGTTTGTTAACTGTATTCGTCTCATAATCAAAACCTATAAGGTATTTCCTAATCACAAACTTGAAATTAGTACAAAACCTTCTATAGGCGTATCCAACTCGCACTTGGTCGGTTCTTTCTTAAATACATTTAAATAAACATATTTCAAGCGGGCGTAGCCGCTCAGGGCGGCCCCTGTCTAGTATACAATAATTTTAGTAGAACCGTACCGACCAATTACTTAAAAGTAAAAAAGACATTTGTAAAAAAAACTGTGTCCAGCTTTTACTATATAACTTTTACCTTGTTTACGTGAATTTTAAGACGAAAATCTGTAATTTTACTGATATCCCTATAATCACAATCCTAACCTGCCTACATGCCAAATTTCATCCTTCTAAGTTGAGTAGTTTTGTGTGTGCGGATTTTTAAACTACCCAGTGGAAAGTCTTATTCTCAAAAAGTCATTAGGGCTAACATCAATAGCCTCAGATTCGAAAAAAAATTAATAAAACACTAAAAAATAATTTCAACTTTTTTAATATTAGGTACTATATGTAGTTCATATAATATATGTAGTTCATAATTTTATAAAGTAACATTAGGGTTACTTTGTAAAATAAATGTTAGTATTAGTTAACCGATAGCATAAATATATCACATCTTAATTGAAAAATCCAGATTTATAGTAAGTTATCTGGTGTCGATGGAAATACGATTACATCGCATTGAGCTTCTAATTAAAGATATCTATTTGGGAGGTTTGCGATCCAGATTAAATACGATTGTTCTTAATTGGATGATATTTTCTCGTTTTCTTTTCAAATAACTAGTGTTAAATTGTAATGTCAATAAAATAATTAAGCAGATTTCGTAAATTTGAATTATTTACTTTTTATATTATGAGATTTTTTATCTTCACGCTGTATCCCGCACAGAGCAGGGTAATACACAAGGAACTCGCGAACCTAGTTTTAAGATCAAGACCCTTCCGTATCCCGCAAATTCTGGAGGCATTGCATGTAGAGTTGCGGAACTCAACGCTGCTCTTTGCCTTTTTACAATAGCGAAAAATGAAAATATTAAATCTTTCATTTTCTTTCCTGCGCTACAACTGCCTCATACATTTTTTCGAAATGAATAACAGAATCAGTTCTATAAAAGAACATACAATAATAAAATCCATTCATATATGAAATATATGAAGAAATATTGTATGAAACATATGTAACATATTCAATAAGCACTTGTTGTCACTACTTTATTTATTTGGAGTAGCTTGTCAAAGCACATATAATATTATATTGATATTGAGTATAACTGGACGTGACGGTTGACCAAACGCCATTAGCGGTAGCGTAAACAGTGTCATGTCACGTGACAGCGACGTGTTAGATAAGTACTTACGGTACCGTATTTGGCGTTATGGTAACATCGGTTATGAGTATTAATTTATTGCGTTAGTTATTTAATTATCTATTTAGTAGTGTAATTCAGATTTATATATATAAAAAAATTGTGATTTTGTAAAAAAAAATAGAAAATGTACTGAGATTTTCTGTATTTTTATAATAAAAGACTTATTAAGGATCAATCTTCACCGGCACTCAAAATATTTTGTTTGAAATATTAAATTATAAATCTTTATTAATCTAAAGCTTCATTTGTATGTAAATAATTTAGATTTATATAAACATGGACTAATTATAGACAAAAAGATCATAAATTAATTGTCAATTCATCTCGCCAATTCTGTTTCAAAAGTCAACAATCAGTGACTGAGTACATCATTGGAGTTGATTTTTTCCTTAAAATCTTATCAAAGTTTAAAAAAAATCATTTTTAGAGTTCCTTTCCTCAAAAGGTTAAAACGGAACTCTTATAAGATCACTTTGTTGTCCGTTTGCTAAGACCATTTATCTCGATATTGCGTGGAGATATCAATCAACTTGAAATTAATATTTTATATTTAGGTATATCTATAACCCTTTGAAGTACAAAAAAACCAGGACCTACCTATTCAAAGCTAACACAAACAATAGATACGAGCATTTACGCATCGGTTTTACTGCCTTTCGTATGAAATTTTAAAAGGCAAACTTAAATTTGACAACTTTTATAAGACCTACTATCCTGAAATTAATACGGCATCCTTAGTGCGACTTGAGTCCGACGGGTTTTTTTTTATATTGGCGTATTTAACAAAAAATATATTAAATTTTAAATTTATTTTCACCTGAAACAGGGAAAAAAGGAGGATAAGCAATCGTCTGTGCCCTAAAATAACATTTTGGGATGCGTACCCATTTAAATTAGCATTAAGTCCCATAATCCAGCTAATGTATTTCTCATAATTAATTTCCCGATTCCATGTGACCCTCGATGATCTGCCCTTAATGTTACCAGCTTAAATAATAAGCCTTTGTGATTACTTTATTTTTTACTGCGATTATTTTCATTGTCAAATGACTAAAATTATTTTTGGCTTTTATGGGTCAATGTTTGATAAAATACTATCACTCCAAAAATATACTGTGACCAGCCAAGTCTTGATGAAGCTGATGTTTCTCCATAAAAAATAATGAAATGTCTAGGTAAAGCCAAACTAATTCTGAGGTTTAGGTACTCATAATACTTTAAACACAATTACGTGTGTATTTCAACTGGCAACTCACGTGAAATTTAACTATATTAACAAAAAATCGCAGTAAGGAACCTTCAAATTGGCTCGACTTTCTTGAGTTTTTTGTTGTGGAATTTTACTTCTTTTTGCAGAAAGCAGGTTTTTGCTTCTTAATAATGTTATAAGTTTAGCAGTGCTCTTAGTGCCATTGATCAGAGTAGGTAGGAGAAGCAACTAAATTAGACATGGCGTAGATAACGAAAATGATAATGAAATGAGAATAATAATGGGGATGTTAGGTTTACACTTTTTGTAATAAGAAAACCTAACATCCCCATTATTATTCTCATTTCGTTTCTTACATATATGTTAATCAGATCATAGAAGAGGCCCATCATACTGAATAACTTTTGTTAAGACGACACTTCCATTTGTCTCATAGCTTCAACTTGCTCTAATTATTCATCATGCGATACTCCAGACCTTTAATTTTTGTATATCAAAAGAAAAATCCCACCACGCTGAATAAAGTTTGCAAAGGTAGATTCCAGCTTCCCACTCGACATGTCGGGGGCCATGCTCAAATAGAACATTATTAATTTAAGTTATTCTCAAGTTTTAAGCAAAATACTAATTATCAAAGCTTACAATTTATAGGCGCTACCTGAAATTATAATGAAATCATAATCAATATAAAATTATAATAGATTTTTATTCATTTCCATAAATTTGTTAATAACTTTACTTTATTTATTCACTAAGAGGTGCCTATTTATTAAGATACTGTGTTTAATCAAGGCATAAAATGTCTAATTAAATTCTTTCCCAAAAGCCACAAGGAAAAATTTTAGTTAATTAACTTGGGCGAGTTTGGAGCTACATAGCTACTTTATAAAATGAAAATGGTTTGCACTCGATTTGTTCAATTTTAATAATTAAACATGAATTAATTCATGAGGCGCTTTGTGGCGTAGAAGCATGCGTGTGGGTTCGATCCCCATTCAAGGAACTGAAATGTTTAATATTTTAATTTCTTAGCTCTGACGTAGAGGCAAAACGCGATGTGTTTTAAGTGAATTATATATCAAATTAAAGCTTATTCTTTTCGCAACTCTTAAAACATGGTTGCCTGTAAAATAATTGCAGCAAGTAGAAGGTCATCTTTTGAAATAGTTTTTTTTATGAAAATAGAAGACAAAATGCGTATGCCTTTTGTTTTAAAGAGAAATATCATGTAATAGAAGGTCAATCTTAAAATCAATGGTTATTCTTAGTGCTCATCTGGTAGATTATGATTTATTAAGTACATACAGACAATTATGTAAAGAGGAAATCATCCTTGTTTTTCAAGTGGAATAATGAAATATATAAATGAAATATTGAGTCTTTGCTGAGTTTATTTATAAAATTTAGTCTTTGTTTACTCATTTAAGAAAGCCTCAAAGAGCAAGTATAACGCTTATAGGCTTCTAGGTTCTTTAAGTGGAAAATTGCCAGAGCAAAGTCTGAGCTTGTCGCCTATATTAATGAGAAACTAAACTTCCATCCTACGGGCTTCCATTTGCTGTCGACGGTTTTTGCTCCGAACACATGCTCGTGAACGCAGGCGTTCCCCAAGGGTGCGTGCTGCCCACTAAGCTGTTTCTTATGCATATTAATGACATGTTATCAGATTCTAGCACTCATTGCTATGCAGATGATAGCACAGTGGACGCTGTTTACTCCGGCCGCGCAAGTCTTTCTCGGAAAAACGGCAACCAGTGCCGAAATAAACTTGTGTCTTCAGTTGAGGCATCCCTCGGGAATATTTCCTCATGGGGTGACAGGAATTTGGTTCAATTTAATCCCAAGAAGACATAAATTTTAGCGTTAACCACAAAAAGCCCCATTTGTCGTATCGCCAGTCTCCCAAAATACTCTCCTTACAGTCGCGGCCAGTATTACCACATTAGGCCATAGCGTTTCGAGTGACTGCCAGTATCGCGATCATCTGGAAAGCAAGGCCAAGTTAGCCTCTAAGAAACGAGGGGTTATCGATAGATCGAGACAGTGCTTCACGTCAAAACACCGATTGGTCCTGTATAGTATCCAGGTTCGGCCTTATATGGTGTACTGTTCTCATCTATGGGCTGGTGCACCCCAGTATCAGCTTGAACCATTTAATCGCATACAACGTAGAGCGGTTCGAATCGTTTGGGGCGCAATGATCTGTGCAAGGCTTGACACATTGGCTTTGCGTAGAGTTGTCTCCTCGCTGTGCGATCTCTACCGCATTTATCATGGGGAGAGTTCCGGTGAGAGAACAGTTTGACCTGTTACTTGCCGCCCAATTCCATTCACCAATCCATACTATCGGCATACTTGGTACTCCACTACTGTGCGGTTTCATAGGAACTTCTTTCTACGCGCCACACAACTATGGAATGCCCTGCGGCAGTGTTTCAAAGTCAATACTACCTAGGTATCTTTAAAATCTCCACCTTAAAGGCCGGCAACGCAAGTGTAGCTCCTATGGTGTTACAAAGGGTCGTGGGTGGCGGTGATCTCGTACCATCGGGTGACCCGTATGCTCGTTTGCCTTGTCTTTTTCCATATAAAAATTAAGCTATCATTTATATGTTTATATTTTAAAACGACTTAATTATTTAAAGAATTTAATAATTACAAATATCGGTCTACCAACGTACAAAATGTGACTGTAAAACCTACTAGTTGTGGGTTCGATCCATACTTGAGGAGATGAAATATTTACTTAAATTTACATTTTTCCATTTCTTCGCTCTGGTGTAAAGGCAAAGCGCGGCGTTGCGTTCTGCCACTGAACACGCAATGCCTCCAGTATTCGGCAGAAAGCGGAGAACGGAGTGTATTAACACTAGGTTCCCCCCGCGTACAATGTAGTGTGCGGGATACAGCGTGATTAAAATAACAATTATGAATAGTTGCCCCTGGGGCAACTATACATTTAATAAAAATAAAATATATTGCGATAAATAAAATATTCGTATAGTCTGTCCGTTTAATCTTCCGTGACTTTTCTTAAGTATATCTAAAACGTCCTATCTTCCTCTCAACTATAACTGACCAGAATCGTTAGTTAAAATACAAGGAAAAAAGCGCAAGGACACCGCCCGCCTCTATACCGTGAATTTCTACCAGAACGCGGCTGCAACAGTCTTATTGAACTCTCCGGGACGTTTGTGTGCGATATTTCTGAAGATACCTATTATGCTTGTTTATATTAAAATTGAATTAGAATGGTGATTTCTACACTAAAACAAGTTTTTAGACTCATAGGCGTATACTACATATACACCAGAGTTCCAGGACCTACATTAGCACCACACACCAATATGAGACGGGCGGACACTACTACATACACCGGAGCTGGGACATAAAATAGCATCACACCTACTTATTACATAATGTGTTATAGAACTGTAGAAGCCGTTGTACTGTTATATGTATATGTTCAATACAACTTACGCATCGTAAGCACACCGCAAGACAACGTCGATCACGGTATAACAGTTAAATGCCATAGCAATTCATCTAGTCAAGCATATTAGTACCAGCGAAGCCAAGCAGCAGTCGGTTTTGACTCCAATATCAGTTATTAGTAAAGCATAAGGTTAATGAACTCCGACAATCGTATAAATAGTTTTTATTTTATAATTTGTTACCGTCTAATATCTTTATAAATATTAAATTAAATATATCGACATATTGAATTTATGGTCAGACATTGCAAATACTTATATTATGTAATATTTATAAATTGTATTATTTTTTTTGTAAATATGTATTTTCATTTAATAATAATTTCTATATCTCCGATCTCCGTACATTATTAAAATGGTAATTTTACAAACCTTCCTCATTAAACATCTATATGCATTTGTTTCCACTTAATAATTAAATAATATTTATCTCTGTATACTAATGGCATTACATGCATTAATATTAATCTTCTTTGTTTTAATAATAAGCTATTAAAAACTTACCGACGAAATACTCCAAAACAAGGAATCGTTAATAGTGACAGCACTCATAACTTATCTTACCAGCCTTGAATATTTATAATCTCTATCTTACATCACACATCATCATCATCCCACTGTGACGATTTTCTATTTCGTCTTGTACTCAAAGAAATTTATGTAGAGAAAAATATATATCTAATATAAACCTATATTTACAGTTTGCGTTAGAACAAATACTATTTGAATATTTAATTTAGACTCTCTTTATACCATCAAACTATTTTTATAAATATTTAAATATTATATGTATTATTTATTTATGTATGCTACTTATTATGTTGATATTACTGTATATAAAATATAAATAATTAATAATACTATTTATTCTTATTATTATTAAATTCCCTCTCCTATAATTTAATACACCACTCACCATCTTTTTTTATACAAATTTTACGTGCAATACATGTAATGTATTTAGAAAACAAACTCAGCGAATACAATATTATGACTTCATTATGTCACTTTAAAAACATGGATGATCATTTTTACATAATTTTTTTATGTAATTAATATGATTAAAATAATCATTTAATAGATGAACACTAAGAATAAACTTTGATTTTAAGATTGACCTTCTATTACGTGGTATTTTTTTTAAAACATAATGCACGCTGCGCATTTTGTCTTCTATTTTTATAGCAAACCAAAACCGGAAGAAAATGTTTCAAAAGATGGCAACCTCGTCTTGCGACAGTTATTTTACAGGCAACCATCTTTTATGATGTTGAGAAAAGAATAAGAAATGAATAGTTCGATATATAATTCACTTAAAAATACATGAGTGCAAATTATCACCATTAAGTGACCTGTTTAAACCAGGCAACCTTGGGGTTTCGGCTGACTGAGAGGTGGCAACTATTCTTTTTACAATTCCTTATGCGATTATCTTTCAAATGATGTTGGATTCACATAAAAACATATGACTGCAATTTTTTAAAAAAAATATTTAATTAAAGGTAATTGCGGCACGATTCTTCTAGGCAACCCTGGTGTAATCTATTCTAAGAAAAGATATCAAAACAGATACCAAAAACAGATATCTGCAAATTTATGCACTGGGATCTTGACCTATATAGAGGCTGTTTAACTACTGTAATCATTAAATTTGTTTAATGTTTAATACAAGCGCGTAGAACGTTGTACGAGGCTGTGGCCTGCCAAGTTAGTTGTTTAAGAGCTGTTTTTATATTTTAAACGTATTTTCCTTTTTTTTATTTACACTAAAAACAAATAAAACTCTGATATTTCCTGTGATACTAATGAACCTACATCTTATATAGGAATCAAAAATATTTGCTAATTTCGATAAAAGCAGAGTAAAGTTAAAAACTATCAAGTTTCCTCTCATTATACTTTCTACAAATTGAGCTCAATTAATTAAAACTCGGCTCAGCATTACTTAGTAATTCTTGAAAGTTTGTAACACGAACGCCTAAATTTCTTAAACGAAAGGATTTTGTTTAGAACTTTTACACAAGATATTATATTACAAGCTTGTGTAAGTAATTTATAAAGATACGACTTAGTATATCATAATTTGATTAGTTTATATATACTTTTTTTAGTTTCACGTACATAATGGTAATCAGAGTGAAACCATGAACCTAGGCTATGTCACTCCGTTCCTCACTTTTCACCGAATTTTGTAGGCATTGTGTAAAGTAAAAGAAAAAATAAAGTAAAAAGAAAAAAGTCGTGTAAAATAGCGGAACTCAACGATACGAGCCTTTATGCGTAGTTATTACTGCATTTTGTATAAAATTCGCCGTGTGATCAAAACCTTCCCGGGTCCTTCCCGTGGACTTACAATTATGAAATTGGCTTACATCTGACCGGTTTTTTTACTTAAAATTCATTTAAAATACAAAAAGCAATTAAAATGTTTACTACCAATCTAATAATTCTAAAATAAGCTTACTAAGAAGTAATTTAATTTGAATTAATTTATAATAACATTGTCCAACATAAATTTAATGTTTGATGAGAAATGAAAAACAGAATCACTTAATTTAAATCATAATACTTTCTACTTTTTCTTTAATATGATAAATCTAATATTTTTTACGCTTCACCTGTATTCCTTATGTCTATTACATATATGCAAATAAGCAAAGGGAACCTAGTGTAAATACACTGTTTCTAGTCTCCCAATTTTTGAAATAATTCATTCCCCTGAGTGGTTATCGAACCCGTAATTTTAACGTTATATAACGTCCGCTTTTATTTAATATTATATTATAAAGCAACTAAATGAGGCAATTTTCTTAACAATTTCGTATAATGAGTGTAGAAATTATAAAAGCTTCCGAGTGAAAAGGCGACACTCTTATTAGAAGTGTTTAAATCTTATGAGCCGCTGTTTCAAAGAAAAGACGAAAATAAATGCTTGGTTATTTTAAGTAAAATATTAATATTTTTTTGCAGGTTTTTGCAGAAAGATAATTAATTATAAGAATAATATTTTAAAATAATAATACTTTGATAATAATGAACGTAAGCGACAATATTTTATAGATCTGTAATTTCTGATGAATAACGCGTGATGTGTAATTTCCATTGATAAAGATCTGGACATCTGAAATATAATAGTCCTGCTAAACTCTAAGAAATAATAAAATGGCCGCCTTTAGCAAATGTTGTTAAATGTTAAAGACATTTTCTAATGAAACATAAAAATCGAATATCTGAAACATTTGATGAGTAACCATAACACTCCAACATAACTACAGTTTTTATTCCAGATCTTTATATTTTTATTCAGGAAATGCAATGGAAAGACAGTGACATAAGTTGATATCAAAATTAAAGATCTGGAATATGTGATTCAACCAATGCCCTGAAAATTGAGCGAAAAAAATTGGGAAGTATACAGATTCCCTTTGCCTAACTTTCTATAAGCGGGGTACAATGTGAAGTTAAAAAATAAAATTTTATTGAACACATATAGATATAAACCTACTCAAACGTAACGTTTTATTTTCCTCACATTTAGTTCATATCTTAATTATAAACAATAGTAAACTTTAAAGTTCTATTCGTATACAAGTTTCTGAGCACTGCTATCGCGAGGAAACTTTACTTTTACCACAATTAAGTGTGACGTTAACTGCTCTTAGTGTTGGTAATGTAGTGTGAGAGATTAATAAGGTTATACTTACTACTCTACAAAATAAAATAAATAAATCAGCTTCACGCTATATCCCGCCCACAGCAGGGTAGGCAGAGGGAACCTAGTGTTAAGACACTCCGTTCCCCACTTTCTGCCGAATTCTGGAGGCATTGCGTGTTGAGTGGTAGAACTCAACACCGGGCTTGTCCTCGATACCAGAGCGAAGAAATAGAAATATAAATTTAAGTAAATACTTTATCTCCTCGAGTGGGGATCGAACGCACAACCAGTCAGTTTTACAGTCACACTTTGTGCCCCTGCGCCACGACTGGCCTATACACCTACAATAGTTGATGAGAAATTACCCTAATCATAATAATACAAACGGTGTACTGTGCACTGCCGTGAAATCCATTTGTAAAAACTAAAACGTATCAATCAGATTTTGTTAGTATTTTTTTTTATCTATATACAAAGTAATATATAAAATATGACGTAAAAGTAATTTATTACAATATTTGTTTTTAATTTATCCTTACAAAAGAGCTTAGAGAAAATAACCTAAAATATAAATCTCATTGAATCTATAGAAATTGTATTTAATTGAAATTATTTATTGAAATATGCTTAGAATTTATTATCACAATATCACATCAGAAAAGGCCTATTCAGAAATCAGACTCAAATAAAGTCAAAGAAGTCAAAGTCCTTTTTCTTTTAAAAAGTTTTTAGAATATATAAAAGAAAACCGTAGAAAAGTATTCTCTATAGAATAATGTGTGTGAAGGCTCTAATAAATGTACATTCAGGATTATCTAGAGGAGACCTATAGTAAAATATTCGATCCAATCAACACTAAAAAAGATAGTAGTCGTTCAATTCTGTCGCTAGTTTTTACGATGTATCGCCTACGTGCGTAACGTTTTTTTGTTTCATATAAGTCGTAGATATATTCGAAGGAGTTGGTATTTTCTTGCTACTATAGATATTGTGTTAGATTTTGTAATTTTATGTATGTTGGCTTAATAGTATTATAATAGAAATAGAGCACAGAATGGACAGAAACAAAATTTTGGTTTTTTTTGTTATTTATGTATTGCGTTGCGAAACTGAACGCCGCACTTTCTCAGAGGTCATTCTTCCGATTGGAGATCATTATCAGAGTGCTTATAGACATACAATGCGGTAGAAGAGCCTGAACATCTTTTAAATGCTTAAAACATATTGACATACCTTAATCTTTACAGTTTAATATTAAAAGTAATAGAAACATTAAAATAAATTTAAAAAGATAAATATTTTAAATTAAAAGATTTTTAATGTAAGCAAATAAAAATCCATCCCAAAAACAGATGCTTATAGTTTGTACTAAATTTCCTCGTATAAGTTGTTTCTTGTCACGAAATCGTCGGCAAGCTGACGCTACTCGCTTTTGACGAAGTTACAAAAAGACAAAGCAATGCCAGATGTCATACTATTAAACTATTGTATTTACTTATTTATGTTTCACAAATTAGAAGGATGTTTGCAAAATTGAAAATATATAATTTATAATATGGACAAAATAATTATTAATGAGTTAATTGCTGGCTCTTCTCAAAAGAAGTGTTCTGAGATGGTTTTAGCTTTATCGCCTTTCTTTTAAAAATCTTTTAAAAAAAGTATATTTGAATTATATTTTTGAACTATTATGGTGCAATGATATATCGTGATGAGTTTGGTTACGATTTATTCTAGGAAAAAAAAAAATTAATTCTCCGCTTTGTGAAGATTTTTCACCACATCTTGCAGAGTGCGCAGTGAGAATCAAACATGCTTATTTTACGTTTTGAATTTGTATTAAGTATTGAATTTATCGTGTCACATTAATTTACACTATGTTCACAAAAAACTAACTCTACCTACTCTCTCTACTCCTTTTCCATCACACGAATACAGCAAAAGCGAAAAAATATGCTCATATTTTATTCTGTTTACACTTTCAAAGATATTAAACATCCCCTATTTTTCCTCTTTATTTTCCTTCAAAAACCACAGCAAAACCTCTCGATAACGTCCATATAGTAGAGCCTTAATTAATTGAACTCGTCTAGAATCTTAGCTTTTGAATCAGCTTTTTTATCTGTTACCTTATACTTGTTGGGATATTCCAAAATATATCTTATTGCAATGTATTAAAATTGATATTAAAATGACAAACATTGACTTTAATTTGCAATTTTCCGGCTTACTATTGCTGGGGGATTAAGTTCTAGCGGATAGAATCTCTAATTTCCTTAGGGCTTAGGGTTGACAGTTTTTTTTTGATCGTATCGTAATGGCAGTCTGTTAAAAGGAGCATTTAGCTAATTTGGACGATTTACGTCAATTTAAATATTATGCTATTTTCACGTTTCTACCTGAAATTAAAGCGCGAAACTTGAGTACCGTGTTGAGTTCCGGTAGTCAACAGGCAATGTTTCGAATTAGGTCAAAAAGTGGAGAATGGAAAGTTTGAATTCTAGCTCATTTCCCCGTCTCCCTACCCTGGTATGTTCAATATACAGTATGAATATTAAAAAATATATATTATTCGTTTATTGTATACCTCAAAACGCTACATATCGTATCCTATACAAATAGCCTAGTGATAATTTATTACAAAAGCCATCCATCTAAGAGAAGTTGCAAATTAAGTAGTCGAAATTAGAGCTATGCTTGCTATTCGCTTCACTTCGCTAATCTAATAGTTAATTTCCTCGAGTGGGGATCGAACCCACAATCAGTCAATTTTACAGTCACACTTTGTGCCCCTGTCATGTATCATAAACAACTTTTAATTGTTTCCATTTGGCCATCGTGGCAAAGTCGGAGGTAAAAGTTAATATAAAAATAAATGGATAAAAATAATTCGTTTTTTTTTTCAGATAAATCTAATTATAACAAAACGAATTACCAATAAATATTGTAAAAACTTTGAATCTTAATTTAGTTCTATATTTTTATAACCGTTTACATAACGCTGTATATGTATAAAAAGCATTTGTTGAGTCTTTAGCAAATATTTACATTTCCCTGCTTACTCACTCTACACTCGCGACGCGTTATGCTAGTGCTCCCTACCACGATTTCTAGACAACATTATATATTATTATTAATAAATTCCAGATATCTATTGCAGGCCAGCAAAATCTTAAAGTTTTTTTCTTTATTACTTTTTTCAGAACGTTCATAAATTGCATTTTTTTTATTTCATAATAAAAGGCTACCACCTACACTTAACTTTAAGTTAGGTGTTTCTAGATCAGGAAATTAATATATCTAGACTATTATTAGCAAGCTGAAGAGTTCATTTGTTTGAACGGTCTAATCCCTGGAAGTACTGGTTCAATTTGAAAAGATATTTTTGTGTCGAAGAATTTATTTGTCGACGAAAGCTATAGGCCATATTATAACAAATTAATTTCAAAGTTTCTATGTAACCCATAGTGCGGTCAGAGTTATCTCGGACACTAACTACCATAACTCATACTGATCTCTTAATTATTTTCATTTGAGCATGGCTTCTATTAGGTCGAGATCCCAGTGCATAAATCTATACCTACACATACTTATGTGTTTGTGATGAAACTTATTTTAAGGAATGATACATAGTAGAATAGATTACACCAGGGCTGCCTAGAAGAACCGCAATCACTTTTAATTAAATTTATGGTAAACGTTTTTGTTGAAAAATGACACTCACATCTTTTTTGATTACCTTATTTATTTATTTTTTCTTTTATTTATTTTAAATGTATGCCTTTATGTAATGATGTTATCATGATTTTATCTTTAACTTTAGTTGTGAAATCATGGTAATGGCGTGGAAATAATATTTCTTATTTAAGTAATCCCCCGACATCGACAGGGGATTTCCGATATACAAATTCAGTTTTTGTAATGTCTGTTACCAGTAACGTTTGAGGGGTGAACAAGTTTGAGCATGGCAAAAAAAATGTAATTTAATAAAACATGCTTTTGAAATCAACTTGCGCCCTTTGCTCTTCCATATTTTTTTTTAACTTTATGTATTTATAATTTTAAATACAGAAAAACCTTGGTTCTTTAATATGTTTTAACAGTTTTCAATGTGTATCATAACATAGGAAATTGCAATAAGTAAATAAGAAACATTTAAAATATTTATATATATATACCTTTGTATACTTACACGTATATAGTGCCAGACAGAAAAACAACAGATGTTATGAGTTCTCGAAATTTTTACGGGTACGGGAAAATATATATATTTTTTCATTTAACATATATTCTACGCGAGTAAATTTGAAGGCATCGAGTAGTCTTCTATAAATAAATAACAGACCACAAATATGAAGTAATGCAAGTTATTTTTAAACAGTAAAAAATTGAACATGTAATAATCGATGCAACGCTGAGGAAATTGGATCTGCAAATAACGTTTGGAGGAGATGGTAGATTTAAAAAATATACCCTTATGTACGGGACTTCCCCTAGACTGGGAGTTAAATCTAATTATTATGAGATTCGGATTATATAAGACGATATTGTTGATGATCGTCTATTACAAAACTGGGGGAGTTTTATTTTAGAGTATCTAATGTTGGCTTCAAAAACAAGAATTTGTAGTATATGTATAATATAAGTACGTACAAATTCTTTAGTCCGTTAAGAAACTCCGTTCTCTATTTTCCATTTGAAGTTGAAACAATTTGCGTATTGCTTTACGGAACTCAAAACCATACTTTTTATACTACAGCTGAGAAATGAAAATAATTCATTCTACCGAGTAGAAGCTTCAACAATCAACACATTTGGAGTCACTGCGCCGCGAAGGCCTCGCATGACTTAATGTAATATTAATATTATGAATTTTATTGATATAGTGGGACAAAGCGTGTGCCATCCAGCTAACAGTGTTCTTAATAAGTAAAAAATAATAAAAAAAAAAATTTTATCACGTTTTCCTTACTTAATTTACTATTGTGGTTAGAAGATGCGCGAAAGTTAATAATATCTTTATAGTTTTGTAGATGGAGAAATAAAATATTTATTAATATTAAAATTTTACTGAAAAGCTGGATCTTATGTTCTTAAAATTTACTAAATAAACAACCAAATCGTAATAATTATAGTATATATACTTATGTATTGAATATTTAAGTAAATCCTAAATAATACCAAAAATTAACTTATTCCATTGCCATATTACATTTCAAAATAACACGGGAAACTGTTTTATACTAGCCAGATTATTGTTTGCGAACAGTCATATCGGATATATTTTACGATAGTCATAAAGAAGTGCCACGAACAGGGAGTAATCGAGTTTGCTGAATAATGGCCTTTACTTTCTATTATTTTAACGCGACTTCTGACGATTAAAATGAGATACTGTTATGTATGTTTACTAACTTTTGTAAAGTAAAAATAATAATAAAAAGTCAGCTTTACGACGTATCCCGTAGATATCATCGTAGGCAGAGGGAACAAAGTGATAAGACATTCCGTTCTTCACTTTCCGCCGAATTTTTCGAGGCATGGCGTGTTAAGTGGTTGAACTCAACGCCGGACTTTTGCCTTGGTGCCAGAGCGAAGAAATGAAAATATTAAGAAATAATATATAATTTCCTCGAATGGGGATCGAACCCACAACCGTAGCGATTCAGTCACACCCTTATGCCACAGGGCCACGACAGCCTCAAAGCAAGGTATTTGTAGTTATTTGCTATGGTAGAGTAGTTTTTACTTGTGACGTCGGTCGAGCAAATGAAATAATTAAAAATTTTGTAAGACACATTCAAAATGGCCGCGGTCGCGGTAACTTTAAGTCTGATTACAATATGTACAGTGGATTGCGTCGTTTAACGTCATATAAATGTCTATAGCGTTTCTCGATAAATGGACTATTATTTTCCGGTCCATTTAATTTCTTTCATTGGAAAATATATTTTAAATTCGGACCAGTAGTTTCATGATATTAACGCGTTCATAAAAATAAAGCTTTATAATATGAGAATAGATATCTATCTGAAGTATATCTTCTGTCTTATATATGAAGTTAAATAAATTCCTTTTTCAAATTGTATTTTAAAAAATCTTTTTTAAATGGAATTTGAAAAAGGATATTTTTTTATAGTAATAAATGTAACAATGTAAAAATTAACTATTAGTAAATATATGATTTCTAAATTTGAATTTATTATAAAATATATATTATATTAAAAAGAGCTTTCTCGAACATTTTCAAATTTAAAACTAAATTTAATCTTGAAAAATATATATTTTTCATAAATAAATTTACATTTTTAAAATATATAGTAAGTATATATAATTAGACAGAAATGAAATAAAATAAATAATTGCAATCATAGCAGTGCATATATGGGTTATATAAGTTTTTTTTAGTCAAATGTATAATATTTTGGAATACACAAAAAGCCATCGAATGGGCTTAAGCCTTCTGTATGTGGTACCCAAAGCATAAATCTCAAAAACGGATTTTTTGTGTTCTAGTAAATATAAAACCAAAAACCTTAACACACAATCTCGCTACTTCCTGCCCTTCCTATAAAGGTCATTATACCATATCAGGAGCTGAAACTAAATGTGTGGCTAAGCGTATGTAGGTATGCGAATAAAGCATAACTGAAAGTGGATTTTGTTATTACAGGACGTTCGTTGGTCGGTTGCCACGCGATATTTGACTTTACGATACAGAACCTACTATGTCTGTGAATGTGAATGTACTGTGAGGAAATACTAGTTATTAAAAGTAATGGGCCAGGTACCACGTTTCGCTAACACGCACACTTAAACAGTATATTTTTTCAAGCTGTTATAACCCATAATGTATGGGAAAAAAAGTCGGAATTGCATGCAGGTTTTTACTGAAGACATCATTTCATGAACTAGACAGGATAAAGAGTGATAATAGGCTATTTCTCGAATACTTTTTCACTATATTACAAGTAATAACCATATAATTGGGTATTCGTATCGTTTGAAAGGTAATATGGAACCTGACCAGTATTTGAAATTTGCTTTCAGATAAACTATATGTTATCGTGGCTCAGCGCTACAGCCTAAATATAAACGTAACGGTTATAGGTTCCATTTCCACTCGATAAAATGAATAGTTTTTCTTTTTCACACTCTGGTAACAAGATGCAATGTCTCAAAAATCGGGTGGAAAGTGGGAGTATCTTAATACTAGGTTCCCTCGGACTCTGTTAAATGTTGTATAAAGCCTGAAGCTAGTTTATTTAAGAGATTTTTTTTACTTAAATAGTGTCCAGAAAAGCGAAAAGGTTGCAATTTTTTTATCATTTTCTCATATTTAAAACGAAAACAGACGAATACCAGTAGAGCAGTTTATCTGAGAAATCTGTACTAATATAATAAAGCGGAAGAGTTTGTTTGTTTGTTTTTTTAAGCGCTAAGATCTCTGGAACTACTGGTAGGATTCACATTTTATAATGAAATAACAATGATTAGGAACGCTCTCGTATAACTTTAGCCGCGCGCGCTGCAGAGATAGTAAGATATATGTAAATACATTGGACTACAAAAACATTTAGTTTCTTTAGTACTAAAATAAAGACCGCGCAAAACATATCTATCTCTTATAAGTAAATCACAATATAACGTTTTATGACAAAAAAAAATTCAACGTTTTTATTTGACAAAGATATTGAAACTTACGAGCGAAAGTTATTCCATCATCAAGGAAATGTAATGAAGATAAATTTTGGCCTTAATAGCATGTAAATTGGACGTATACTTTTGCGAGAAAATGTAAAATTTAAATAATTCAAAGCTCTGGTTACGCTAAGAATAGGTACGAGTCCCGCGGGGGGCGCCCTTGACGCCGATTTCGTCCTCACAAGCAGCCACGTGCTTGCACTTACTCAAAATTATGAAAAACGATTGAATGCATAAAGATTATTTAAATCATTCTTATGACAAATACAGCATAATACAATAATTATAGGTGGATAGCGGGTGAAGCCGCGAGTGGGTGGTGATTATGTACCTACATGAGTAAAATATATGTGTAAGATTTTCTTAATGTATTAATACATAGACTAATTTATGTAAAAGTTTAACAATAATTGGAAATTAAAGAACAGTACTTATTTAGAAAACATATAAAAATTTTAACGCAGCGGGACTCGAACCCGCGCCTCCTGGAAACCGACCAGGCGCTCTGACCACTAAGCCATGCGTTCTCGCCAAGCTACGTCGAAATTTTTATACGCTTTTTACAACTTATTTATGTTGTTAGCATCTCTGTAGGGAGATTTTTACAAATTTCCGCTACCCAAAGAAAATTACTAAGAATTATCGTTTGGCAAGAGAGAAACTATTTTTTAAATATTTTTAAAGTGTTATTCCACACTTAGGAATTTCTTTACTCGATTGTAAAAGCGGCGGTTGTGGGTTCGAATCCCACACGGGGAATGAAATATATATATAATAAATATTTAATATTTTTATTTTTTCGCTCTGAGCGTCGCCTTTGTTGCGGGATACATCATGAAACTAAAAAAAAAACTCTTCTACTAAAATAATTTACAGAAATTTCTAAAAAAATTAAATTTTATTCTTATACTAACTTTGATATTCATGAAACGATGACTGATCGCTAATCGCCAATAACTATAGCAAACAAAGTGCAAGCTCCAAAGTGTGTTCATCTAAAAGCAGCACTAATCTAGTAAACAAGGTAACACCTAACTCGATCGATCCGGTTTGAACTGGATTACCGCGATGCTAGCCAAGGGGACAAATTGACTTACATCGCACCTACAGGTACCGGTTAACGTATGGTAGAGTAAATATTTGTAGAGGTTTATGTTTTAGCTCTGGTAAGAAGAGAAGCGTGGCGTTAGGTTCCGCCACTTTATATGCAGTGTCCGAAATTGGGCAGAAAGTCAAGAGTTGAGTGTATTAACACTAGTCTTATGATAAAAAAATATTTTTTTAATCTAATTATAATACTTATATAAAGGCTCTACAGTCACGGCAACCAGTTACAAATTCTTCTATATAAGTTTAAAAATACAGCTTGATAAAATTTACAACCGTCAAATGATAAGCACTCAAGTAGAAGCTAATGGAATAAAAAAGAAGAAGATTTATTAACACAAACGTTAGATAATTTTAATTTGTAAGCGTCTGATTTTTCTTACTCTATAATTGTCTTTGATACGATTGGATACATGACCGTGGCTGTGTCCATTCAATTTGTAGTTAAGTGTTCTCCGTTAAGCTTAGTGGAATGAAAAATATTAAGAGAGTGAATAAAGATTGTTTTTATATTGTAATTTAAGTTCAATTGGTCTATTTAAATTATGTGTAATTTTTATTCCTTATATTAATTTTACAAGGTTGAAGACTGTGTTTGGTTGGACGCGCTAATCTCAGAAACTGGTATGAACCAAAAAATCTTTTTGTCATAGGCTATATTATCGCATACTGTACCTGCGATTAGAATATCTCGGCCATTTAGAATGTACCATAAGTCATATATAATACTTAGCTATTTCCATTTCACTACGGAGGCGAAGCCGCAAATAAAAACTAGTATAATAATGAAATATTTTTATTTCCTCGCTCTGATAACGAGATAGAGCACGATGTTGAGTTCTGCCACTACACGCAATGCCTCAAAGAACTCAGCGGAAAGTGGGGAATGAAAGTGTCCTAACACGAGGTTCACAGGTTCCCAAGTTCCGTCTACCTATCTTAATAAACTTATCCCAGCATAAAAAAATTAATACTAGAATGATTTTATAATAAACATAAATAATTATACAGAACTGTCTATTTTCTACTTTATTGCTACTCTCATAGTATTTGGTAAATATCAATTGCAATTAGATTAGAAACAAAGTAAAAACATTTTTTTTTGTTTCGCGTCTAGGTACAAAATGTAGATTTTTTTTTTTCATTTTTTTAATTAAATTTTTGTACAATGATCCATATGTAAGACGAGGACGACTCATGTCTCTTTGAAATTAGTGAAAAACGTAACCCAATTAGTATGTAAGAGTGTGCTTCGTAGGTTTCGGCGAAATGTTAGGCCAACCATCCACTAATTATGAATATATAGTACATTACAATGTTAATAAGAATCAATATATTATATGAATATATATAATACTATATTATTTTTGAACTTTAAAGTGACAGCTTGAAGTTCATTTGCTAAGCTTTTATTTTTGGACACCACATATATACGAAATTCCACTACTTTCCCGAATATTTCGAGTTTATTGAGGCCGGTCGTGGCGCAGCGGCACGAGGTGTGACTGCAAAACCGACTGGTTGTGGGTTCGATCCCCACTCGAGGAGATGAAATATTAACTTAAATGTATATTTCCATTTCTTCGCTCTGGTGTCGAGGTTAAGCGCGGCGTTGAGTTCAGCCACTCAACACGCAATGCCTCCAGAATTCGGTAGAAAGTGTGGAACGGAGTGTCTTAACACTAGGTTCCCTCTGCCTACCCTGCTGTGTGCGGGATACAGCGTGAAGCTAATTTAATTTTATTAAATCTCTAAATTGAATTTTGATTACAATTAGATCTCTCAAAAGCACTTCAATATTTTAATATTCTAGTTCTTCTTTGGCTTACTGTATTAGGTATTCTATTTCTTGAGAATGTTAATAAAACCCCGGGTGGTGTTCGTTTACTAAGGGGTTTTGAGATGTTTATTTCCTTGTGCATTTAAGTTTACACTATTTATGCTATATTGCCGATTTAAGCATTATTTTTTTTGCATCTTGTAGACGGATTTAGTTTGTATAGTGTATATGTAATTATGGATATATCGAGTATTATTTTTGACAAGCCAATTCTACAATGTATATTTTTGAAGGAAAACAAAGAATTTAACGTAGCGAAATTTGAACCCACGCCTCTTAGAAATCGTCCAACCGCTCTGACTACTAAGCCATACAATTTACTCTTGTTTTTAACTGCTGTGTCAGAGCGCTTGGACGGTTTCTATGGGTATAGGTTAGGGAGTGTAGGGGAAAAACAAGAGAGGATTTCTGAAGATTCTTACGGGAATGGGATAAAACGGAATACGGAATTATCGCATATAAACAAACTAGATTTATTACAAAATGTAGGTACAATTATCAGTTATAACGCCCGTTAACCCCTTAATATTATATTGTTAGATATCGGAAATGGGTAATGTTTTAAAAAAAACACGATAAAAACACACATCGTCTATACGATTCTAAACTATTTTGAAAGAGATACTATGTAATTGCAATAAGTGATATGTATCACCTACTAACAATACTTCACACTAGTGTTGCCGATCGATAGTAGACTATCGATCGCAATTCGATATTCTATCGATAGTAGTCCGATAGAAGGACTATCGATATTAAAATCGATAATATCGATTAAAGAGATAGTATCGAAACTATCGATAGTTCAAAAGGGTACAATACTATCGGACAAATGCAATGCTATCGATATTATCGATAGTATCGTATCTCCAAATCAGAAAGACATCGATACTATCGATAGTATCGATACTATTGAATTTCTAGGAAACGATAATATCGACAGTATCGATAGTATCGATACTATCGATTGTTGTGAACTATCGATTGCTTGCTAATTTGCGATAGTATTGCTTATTATTTTCATGTGTAGTAACCAATCATTATGATATTAGAAACATCTTAGTTGAAGTACGTAACTAATTGCTTATTCATACGTAATTATAAATATAATAAAAACGTATTTTGTTCTTTTCATTTCATCTTGTAATTAAGCTTAAGAATCATACTCAATACTATCGTAAATTAGCATATAATCGATAGTGCAAAATA
>JAATLQ010036074.1:0-34828 GCA_013421005.1 Heliconius erato x Heliconius himera | reverse complement strand
TTATGATGGAAAAGTGAGCGGTAAGAGAGGTAGGGGGAGACCTCGGTTGACCTTCGAAAACACAGTATCAAAGATACTGGAGGAAGGTCACGTAAAAAGCATGAGGACCCCCCGAAGGGCATGTATGAAGAGGTTGATGACAGTGGACGAGGCGAAAGAGGTATGTAGAGACCGTAGCGTTTGGCGCTCCGTTCTCTCTGACTACCCCGCAAGGGATAAAGCGTGAAGCTAAGTTAAGTAAGTTAAGTTAAGTTATTATTAGAAAACTGAGATAGTCCAGATTAGTAAATAATAAGTATATAATTCAAGCGAGTGAAGCCGCGAGCGGGTCGCTAGTATCTAATATAACCGTGTAGTTGCGGTGCGAAGCTTGGGAGCGGTCAACTTTACTTCGGTGTAAATAGCTTGTCTCTGATTTACATTCTCCGACAGATATCTCTCAGGTGCTTATACCATTAATTTAGTATCACCCTTCCTTATTTGTGTTATTTGCCATCACTTTTAAAATAACTTCGACACTTATATATACTAATATAGATTGGTATGTGTATAAACTAATTTCTCGGGAACAACATAACTTAAATAAGTTTTGTTTACATCTTGACTGGCGTCGTAGCGTAGAGCACCGTGCGATGTAAATGTTGCGTAACTGTATACAGAAGTTTCCGCGTCGGGCGAATTTATGGTTACTCTGTAGGAAGACCACCGCGCCGGCCGCTAACTAGTGTTAATTGGCGGGGGTCGGTGACCGCCGCGTGGGCGTCGTAGAACAACATCTTGTAGAGGCCTAAACTAAGACAGCTGTTTGTTGCGTTAGAATTCTGCGTGTTTTATTTAAAAAAAATTGAAGTCTCGTGTACTTGTATAATTTGATTTATTTAACTCAATAATCTATTGAATATTATTACTATTAATTTGATATTAGAGAAAAAAAGCATTTGTGGCAGAGATGAAGAATTCTGTAAAATTGGTTTTGAAATCTCAATGTGAAAATATTTTTTTTATTATAAATACCATAGTGACTCTATAACTTTTAAAATGGTAAACATTGGGATTGGAATATATAAACGATGTCTTAAACAGTACTTACTACCTTTAACTTAATCTATAAAAGGATAATATGATAAGTTTATATGTATTTATTTGAAATTGTTGTTTGTATGTATGTATGTGTGTATGTATGTATGTATGTATGTATATGTGTATGCATATATCAAACTATTTTGTATTCACTTTATATTGATTTGTATATTTCTTAATAGTTTTTGGCAAATTTCTGCATTCTTTTATAATCCTTCTAAATTAATCCTTATGTTTTTCTTTTGGTTGCCTATAAGAAACCACGTGTTGATGGTTATAATAATGAACTGTATTCTATTTTATTCTTATTTATGCAATATAGTAATATTTTTTTTCCGCTTCCCGCTGTATCCCGTAGATAGCCGGCAGAGAGAAGCTAGTATTAAGACACTCCATTCCTCACTTTCCGCTAATTTCTGGATGCATTGCTCGTTAATTGGCGGAACTCAAAGACGCGCTTTACCTGCCTTGTACCAAAACGAGAAAATAAAATTCTAAATATTTCATTTCCTCACGTGGGGATCGAACCCACGTTTATAGTCTTCGCGTTTCACGTCATACGCTTGTGCCCCTGCGCCACGAATGGCCTCATAGGAAAGCTAACTTTTTAATATAAATATAGTAAACTATAACGTTATTCGCGGCGTTGAGTTCTGCCACTCAACACGCAATGCCTCCAGAATTCGGCAGAAAGTGGGGAACGGATGGGACACTAGGTTCCCTCTGCCTACCCTGCTGTGTGCGGGATACAGCGTGAAGCTGATTATTGATAACGTTATATCCAACATAAACAACGAGCACACTTCATACTCGTCACGTTACGACAGGACGACTCAATTACTAAGTCAAAGTTAGCAACAATTAGTTAACATAATTAATGTGTTAGTTGACGTAAGATTGCTTGTTAGCAGCTGTGACGTACAGATACGTCAATTTCCTTTAATATAAAGTCATTTTCTTATGTAGAGCCGTTTGGGGAACCCGAAATGTATTAGAGTAACACAATAACAGAAAATTTAAGGGTTACGGAATTCAAAGTAACCCACAACGTAAAATCTTCTAAAAATATTTACCTCTTCCGAGCTCCAGCCGTAAACTCGTCCAAAATGTGGCTACATTGATACAATATTACGAAAATTTCTGACATTTTGCCATTTGGCCCTTTTTAATTAAAATAAATAAAATGTTCACTTTATGTTTGGTCTTTGTACGGAAATATATTTTTATCTTTTTAGTTGTGCTAAAAGAATTGGTATAGAATTTAATAGTATAGAAGTTTGGAATTCTTTTGGCATCGTTTACATTTTTAGGATTTTATGATCAGCAAATTGTTATAACCCATAATCTGAATAGTTATACAAAATAGTTATCTCAATCTTTATATAAAACAATCTTTTTATCAATCAGTACTTGTCTTACTTGAAAAATCTGTATTTATTGTAAATATTAAATGAAATTTTCATAATTAAATTAAAACTACATCCGATTAGCGAAGCAACAAAACAGTTCACGTTCAACGTTGTTTTATAATAATATAAATGCCCAAACAAGCGCAATGAAAACTTTCAAATTAGGAATAAACATACAGTACATGTGACGGCATCAGGCCGCGCCAGGGGAGATACATCTAATTTATACCATTATTATTCCGCTTGGATCGACCCGCATCTGCTGGAAATATCTGCTGTAATTTACCCAACAAACATATAAAATAGGGAATTAAAAGTGAATAGAGACAAGTTTATTTGAGCTATGTTAGAGCATTCAGAGCAGAGATCGTGATAAAGTACACTGATAAGAAGTCAGTTGCAGCGTTGCGTATTTGATGTTGCCGCGTCGTCCGTACGTACGACCATTTACTACCTCTTACTATTCCATTTTTCTGTTTATACGTGCGACTGCGGGACTTTCACGCGAACAATATTTATTTATTTATTTATTTTTTATTTATTCATATAAATCTTAACCTAATACAATGATGGCTTATGTATTAACGATATTACAATTTTAAAGGTTAAGCTAACAAAAATTGATAGAAAACTACCCTCCGAACTAGTTTTACTGCCGTCATACGGCAGGATAATATTCCTCGCATGCTTGTTTTCTTACTTCTAGTATATGTAAAAAGTTTAGAAGCTGCCACTTATTGGTTTAAATTTTCTTAATAATTATATTACTAACAAAGAATTAAAAACTTTTTTTTATAACAGTTACGTTTAGAGCATTATATATGTCTATAAAATAATTATATAATATATGCTTAGAGAGTTTTATGTATTATATATACAAAAAAAAATAAAGAAATACGAATTACATATAGAGGTTATATACAAATATAAATACTCGGCAATTACTAATAATTGTGTAGAAATATAACCTATATCTTCTTTTTCTCAATAAAAGAAAACGGTAATACCCATATAAAGGTGAATTCGACGCGAATCGACGCTGAATAGCTCAAATAGTTCTGTGAGATATAATCGTCGTAAAATAGAAGGTCTCTTTTGATTTTCAAAGGGTAGAAAGGTTCAGTCTTGTGATATCGTAAAGCGAGCTTTGAATACTTCGTGAAAAAATTGGTTTATGAAAATCCCTTAGAAAACGTTGAAAGGAATTCGAGACGGATTAGTTTCGGTAAATATCTAATTAACGAACATTCAATACGTTTCGTTCGCAACTCGGCTGAGGGAGAACGCTCCTTTAGGAATAAATGGTTCGTATTGAGATATGTTTATAATATGTTCTTTTAAATTATTTATATTATCCTGATGTATAATAAAACCGTAACCAGAGGTCAGTCGTGGCGCAGGGGCACAAAGTGTGACTGTAAAACCAACTGGTTGTGGGTTTGATCCCCACTCGAGGAGATGAAATATTTACTTAAATTTATATTTCCATTTCTTCGCTCTGGTGTCGAGGTTAAGCGCGGCGTTGAGTTCTGCCACTCAACACGTAATGCCTTCAGAATTCGGCAGAAAGTGGGGAACGGAGTGTCTTAACACTGGGTTCCCTCTGCCTACCCTGTAGTGTGCGGGATACGGCGTGAAGCTGATTATACTAAAACAGTTTTATTCATATTTTAATACATAATAATAATAATATGTAAAATGTTGCGACAAAAAGTAGATTTTATACGTTTTAGGTATATTCAAATTTTGAAAATAACTTTTTAAACAATACTGTATCGTTCACGACATGCACTAATGCAAATACTATGCAGACCCCAATATTTTAAATGCAAATCGCCAACAATTGAGGTAGCGACGTGGTTGGGGATGCCTCGTTAGTAGAGCGGAAGTCATGATCTCTCGGTAAAGGAGTGAGGGATCTGACGCAGACCATAAGAGCTTAACGTCCCTGAGGCACGCCACCAATATGTAAAAATGTACACATTACACGAGTATGTAGTAGAAAACAACAGCCTCTAAACACGCGATGATTAAAACACAAAACATACATTTATTTCTTACGGTAATAAAGATGTAGAGCTACTTGTATAATTTGATTAATCTTAACAAATGGTAAAAGTTATACAAGTAATTATATGAAAAGTTCAAAATTAGCATACCTACGACTTTGTCGCGTATCAGACGTTTTATACATTAATTAAAATAGGATTTTATAAAAATATATTATAATCTTAGACTGTTATCTTTATGGAATGATAAATTTAATAAGAAATATTTATCGTTCATACATAAAAAAAATAATAGCCCAAGGAATAAAGAATTGAATCCACAACCTATCGCATTTACTCGTCCACAGCCGCATGCCTGTGCCTTTGCGCTACGACTGACCTCTATTTTCTGTGTTTCACATCCTAATAATGATTACATTATTATAAATATACGCCATCACAATTGTCAGAGCAAAAATAATACCCGGCATCAAACAACAAAGTAGTGTTATAGAGAACGTATAGTAGAATACAGGCGCTATATCGTAGAAGATAAATCATTTACATCTAAATTGGGCGTCCTTTGGTGAACTGAAATAATTGAACATCGCCTCTAAGTTACTTTGTATTTGCTCTTGTTTCACAACCGACTGAATATAGTAACGTATAATTTAAATTACCGTAGCTGTAGCGTAGAGTTGTTGATGTTTGTGTTGGCTGTCATCGCGAGCGACGTGCGTCCCAGTTAGATTAAACCTATTATACGTTTTTCGAATGAGCAGTATGCTGTTGGCCCTAAAGGCCTCTACAGCGTCACCGGGCTTTAGGGAGGCCGAGCTAGAAGAGCTCTGACCTTGGCTTGGTTACCGTGGAAGGCACCAACAAATGAGAACACAGTGTCGCAAGGGCGTCTCCTTTGAGACTCGGACCGCGACTTGCGTACACCGTTTGTAGTGGGGGACTTTGCTTCGCTCGGTCCGAGCTAGGCCCACTGGGTAGGGCTCTTGATGCCCTATTGGATATTAAAAACCTATTATAAATGTCCTGTTATTTGTATCTGAAACGTATCTCGGGCAAAGGCGTCACGGCGAAATGAGCGTGGGGCAGGTGAGAGACGAGGGTGGGGTAAGCGGAGAAGGGGAAACCTGTAGACTCTACATTGGCCACAATTTAAATAAGACGAACATCGAGCTCTATAAAACGAGATATTCACAAAATAATATATTAACAAAATTAAAAGCAAAGCTTTAGCTGCAAAGCATACACATACTGGTTATAGTATTTAATAATTATTATTCCTTAGTTTTATTATCATAAAATAATAATTATTTACGAATACACTATTTAAAACATACAAAAAGGGTATCAGCTAACAAAATTAAAGACCATTGACGCAGTAAATACGTAACGTAAGGAAAGGCCAGTGATATTAAATACCTACTCTAGTGTAGTACGACAAGGATGCAGCGGAAATCAATGAAGGCGAAAATAGAGTCACGGTCACGGTTACACGCTAACGAGGCGCCCCAGCGCGCTATAGCACCCCCGCGCGACTCTACCCGCTTTTATTTTACATACAAATATTTTTTTAGCATTTAGTCCACGTATCTCCTGTATATTGCAAGATGAGTAGAACCCTGTGTTAGGACACTCCGTACTCTGTTCGTGCATTAATTTTTCTTTTATATTTTTCCTGTTCTGAGTATAGTATTTACCAAGAAAAGGGAAATAACAATATTTTTATATACATAAAATCATTTTTCAGTATTAGAATTGAACTCACAATTATCTACAGACACCCCTGGTTCTATTACCGATATACATATGGGTATAAATATATAATTCGCACCTTCCTTGCCCAAGGAGCTCGGCCTCGGCGATAGCGCGTAATATACGCTAATCTTTGATGCGGTGACGCGTACGTTGAGATAATGTGATTCTCTGGAACAAGAGGCTTAATATCAAGTTGAGATTGTCATTTAGCTTTAGTGCTTTCTAACGCGCCTAAAATTGGAGCTTTTAAGCTGCACCATATATAAATATAACGAAGGAATGTAAAGTGTTCATAGTAATCTTTTTAATTGTTGTTTTGATTGCTTTGATTGATGAACAGTACTTGTATTATTGAATGAAATTAAAGTTGAGACAATATTTTTATTCAACTCACGCTATATCCGGCTTGTAGCAGGGTAGACAGAGAGAGAGCCTAGTGTTAAGGTACTCTGCTCCCAATATTCTCCAAATTCTGGAGGCATTGCGTAATGAGTGGCGGAAATCAACGCCATGCTTTGCCACGACTTTGAAGTAAAAAAACTCTACATATTACATTATGAAATGTTTTTCGAGCTACTATGAGGCATAACGAAAAAATTAACAAACTTACAAAAGTTGTTAACTTGAAGGTGATCGACCTCTTTGTAAGTGTGAAATTTTAAGAAGTAAATTTAAAACGTAACAGCACATAATTCAACATTTGTGAAACAATTTACAAAGTGTAAAAGAACTGGAAGCGCTAATGTTTAGTGTTTCTTGTTTGACTACCGCTAAATGAGACCATCGAACTCATTCTGAGTACTTCTTTAGAGTCATTCCTTGGCGATTTACCGATCTCGGGTGCAGCTTCACGCTCTATCCCGCACACAGCAAGGTAGATAGAGGGAACCACCACGTAATTCTTAGGGCATTGCGTGTTGAGTGACGGAACTCGACGCATAATTTGCCTAAATACCAGAGCGAAGAAATGCAAATATAAGTTTAAATGAGTATTTCATTTCATCGAGTGGAGATCGAACCAACAACCAGTCGCGTTTACTGTCACACACTTGTGCCCCTGCACCACGACCGGCCTGTGCAGAAGAGCGTTAGCGTGACATGCCAAAAGTTTATCCCTTTCAGACTCTACACGCGGCTTAATGGCCCTAGATCTAGGCGCTTCAGGTAATATCTTCGACCTAATTTAGTACTTTCAGCGATAAGAGCTCGGGGAATAGGCGAGGTTAAGGTGAGAAACGAGCTCTTACTTGTGGTGGAGCCATCCCACTGGATTGTGCCTATTTACACTAGTTAATATAGCTATGGGTGTTTATGTTTGAAGGCTTTTAGTGTAGTGATTAATAATATAGATGGAAAATAGCGAGTAATAAATGTATATTTGTACATAAGTTATACATACGTTACGTTACTACTATATTTATGAAAAATTAAATAAAATTTTAACGTATTTATAGAGAAAACAATGTGTATTGTGGCCGTTATGGCGCAGACGCTGTTGTGGATACGACTCCTATTCGATGAAATGAATTATTTTCATTCTTTTTGAACTGGCGATAAGGCAAAATATGGTACTTGAACACGAAATGTCCCGAAAAATGGGCGGAAAGCGGGGAACGGAGTGACTTAACTCATAGTTTCCTCAGCCTATCCTGCTATATCTAGGATAGAGCGTGAAGCTGAAAAAGAATTATTAATTTAATATAAACTTCAAAGTTCAAACTATTCTATTAGACCAAAAAATGCTTATTTAGCTTTACTGAAAAGCAAAAGATAACTTAACATTATATGCATGTTGTGTGTAAAATTTAAATAGTTAATTTGTCTACATAGTTTATGTGGGCGTGTCACGCTGGCCTCCGTCTGTCGCGGGACAGCGTGACAGCGCGGGACAAACAATTACTACGCACGTACTCTGCGTACTGTAGTCTATATAAAGCAGGTCTAACGCAATTCAGAGCTAACCGACTCGCTGTCACTGAATTATTCATCGTGTCAAGTTATTTCACTTTGTGTCATTTATAACGTTTTCGGATGTTTTACTTTATATATTTATACTAAAATAATTTTATTGGCTTATTAATTTTATTGTTTTTTAGAATATTACTTTTTTATTTTATTTTACAGGCTGTATCCCGTATATAACCGGGTAGGCAGAGGCAATCTTGTATTAAAATACTCTTCCCCACTTTCCGCCAAATTTTCGAAGCATTGCGTGTTGAGTTGCGGAACTCAACGCCGTGCTTGTTGCTTTAGCACAGAAGCGAAGAAATAAAAATATTAATTAATAATAATTTACGAATATTCTTGGACATAAATAATATTTTATTAGTGCATAATCAATGATTATCCATAGATGCTCACTAATAAAACTTTATGAATAGTACAAAACTACGGTCATGATGAGTTCTCCAAAAATATACCCAATTAACATTTAATAATGTAAACAAGACTGTCACGTAGGGCGCAGAGAGGCGGCTAATGGCACGCAGTTTCAGGATATTAGGCGTAATGTAACGGACAACAAGGCACGTCCCGGCCCCGACACGCTGTTACGCTGACGCAGGCCTTTGACGCGCCACTTAATGTGCATAATTGAGGAGTTCGCCCTCCGTCCTCCGCCCTCCGCCCTTCCTTCTGCACCTTTGTCCTTGCCAAAAAAAAGTAGGCAATGGCGTAAAAATTTTGACTGAAAAGAACGAGATGAAGTAGCGGTCGGTCTTTTTTTTGGAGAAATATTTTTTATTAAATATCTTTTCAAGAAACACGTACTATATTTTCTAATATCTAATTATCCTTGGATTTAAATGATGTTGGGAAAACTTATTTTACAGACATTGAGTACCAAACACAACACCGTATATACCTATCTGTGTTCAATAATAATCAACAGAAAGTATAGCCATTGCGTTCATAATTAATTAAAATAAGATAAGATAAGATATCTATTTGAAAAAAGAAAATAAAAGAAAGTAAAAAAGAAAATAAAGATGTTCTCATACAATATATTTGAGGCAAACATTGTCAAGTTTAACGACGCACCGCAACTTCACAGCCGCCGCGCCGGAGTAATGGCTCGAGCGACGGAGTGGAGTAATAGTTCTCAATTGAGTAATCACGTCGATCGTAGGTCAAGTATCGGAAAGCGGACAGTTCTGAGATAATAGCGAAAACTGTACTAACACCAGTCAACGTGATTATATGTGTCGATTTATATATAATACTACCCGCTTGCGGCTTCGCCCACTTGTACGTCATAATTATTAATATAGTAATCTGCATTACTTAGATTTTTTGTGCTTTCTAATAATAATATCACATTAAAAACAATATCTATATGCGTAACGGTGTGTCTTAACACTAGGTTCCCTCTGCCTACCTTGCTGTGTGCGGGATACAGCGTGAAACTGATTTAATTTAATTTTAATTTTATTTTTCTATTTGATGTACATAGTTTCATTCCCGTGTGGGGATTTTTTTATATTCACTTCTTTGGGTCAGTTAATCAAAAGAAAAAAAAGGGAAATATCACACACGCAAAGCAAGGAAAGTAAATAACAGTGAAAAATGAAAATTGCTCAGGAAATGCTTAATAATTAATATATATATGTAACTACCATAGTGACGTATAGTTATTTCTTCAAAGAATTTGTTTAACCAATAATAACATTGTATAAATAGGCCAACACTAGCTCGGTCTATTGAGATTTAATCGCTCTAGTCTATATTTAAGTTTCCAAGTCATTAGAAATTGTGATAGTAAGAAATCTACTTTCATTCTAATTGTAATGTAAGCTGCGACGACACGCGTGTTGGGATCGAGAAGCGGTATTTCCTATTTTTTCTTGTGATACTCCGCTCTTCACTTTCCGCCGATTTCTCGAGGCATTGCATGTTGAGTTGCGGAGCTTAACGCTGTACTTTTGCTTTGAAATCACAGCGAAGAAATGAAAATATTATTAAATAGTAATTAATTTCCCTTAGTGGCAATAGAACCCACAACCGTCGAGTTACAGTGATACGCTTGAGCTCTTGTGCCATGACGGCCTCTGTTTACGATACTTACTGTAGAAAATTTACTTATGTGAATCTAATATTCCTTATCCGTTTGCGGTTTCCGCCGTTCATCTCACATTATGGAGGAACAAATTAAATAATGTATGTACGCATAGAACGTGACCAAAATATAAGATATGAAATCTTTACTTCTATGTTGTCGTTTTCTTCACTTTTGAATGAAATGTTTATTTATTTTGAATCAACTTATAACTTTTTATTTCTTGGTATAAATCTCTTTCGACGTACGACGACGACGCACACAGCTGGGTAGGTAGAGGGAACCTAGTGTTAAGACACTCCGTTCCTCGCTTTCTGCCGAATTCTGGAGGCATTACGCGTTGAGTGGCAGAACTCAACGCCGCGCTTATCCTCGACACCAGAGCGAAGAAATGGAAATATAAATTTAAATAAATATTTCATCTCCTCGAGTGGGTATCGAACCCACAACCAGTCGGTTTTACAGTCACACTTCGTGACGCTGCGCCACGACTTGACTCAATTTATTAATATAAATATTATGATTAATATGAGGCCAGTCCAGAGGCACAAACGTGTGACCGTAAACGCGACAGGTTGTGAGTTCTATTCCCGTTCGGAGAAAACAAATATCATTTTTATCATTTCCTCGCTTTGGTGTCGAGGCAAAGAGTAATTTTGACCTCCGACACGCAGAATTCTGTGGAAAATGGGGGGCGGAGTGTCTTAACACTAGTCTCCTTCTGCCGACCCGTCTACATGCACGATACAGCGTGAATTAAAAAAATATTGTTCGTAAATAAATACCTACTGTATACCTAAGCCGTTTTCATTACTAAAAAAAATAAAATCATAAGAACAAAAGCTGGTGTGGAATTTGGCAGAATTTGGCGCGTGACATATGACCGGAGGATGGATCGCCGTAAATGGCCGTTTAATCCTCACAGAATCTTTTTCTTCGCCATTGCCTCCGACCTCCATTACTCAAAGTTGGGATTATAGGCGAGGTGTGACTGTAGAGCAGTCCATCTTGCGAGTTTAGTGCGATCGAGGTATTATATATTTGAAAATATAATAATTCTTTGTTTTGTGAGTGTTCTTTTTTGTATTTATTTTTTTTCATTTTATTTTTCATTATCAGCTATACGCTGTATCACGCTAATAGTAGAGTAAGCCCATTACTGCCAAATTTTTCGAGGCGTGGTGATTGGCGGAACTCAACGCCGGTTTTTTTATCATATAATAATGTAATAAAATTGGGGATGTTGACTCTTTGTTAAAGTTTTCGTTAACGATTTCATATATTTAACCATGTAACCCATCTACTTTGAATTCCTGGTCGGTAACCGTTTATTATATTATATGTTATGAGGCCAGTCGTAGTGCAGCGGCACAAAGTATGACTGTAAAACAGACTGGTTGTGGGTTCGATCCCCACTCGAGGACATGTAATATTTACATAAATTTATATTTCCATTTCTCCGCTCTTCGGTCGAGGCAAAGCGCGGCGTTGAGTTCTGCCACTCAACACGCAATGCCTCCAGAATTCGGCAGATGGTGGTGAACGGAGTATCTTAACATTAGGTTCCCTTTACCTACTCTGAACTCTGTGCAGGATACAGCGTGAAGCCGACTTTTTTAATTTTATGTTATATTTATGACTTAAAATTACATTGATACAAGACGATTATATATTTGGAATTTTAGTAAAAAATCAATATTGTAATTCATTAACTAAGCTCAAAGAGTAAACTTTAAACAGACAAGACGAATTACAAATGTTAGCGAGGTTACAGTAACGTGCGTCTTTGACCGCAGAAGGTGATTATAACAGATACGGCAGACTATAATGGAATCTCTATTGCTATTGTTTAATAGATTTGGGCTTCCATTTCTAATATAGATTTGATAGTAATATGATGGCCTTTTATCTTTCGTATATAATTAGATGTCTATAAAATATTTTTCTTATAGTTCAATACATATATGTATATACTATGAGCCCAGTTAAGGCGAGCGACTGTAAACATGACAGGTTTTGGGTCCAATTTTCTCTGGAGCAAATTAAATATTTAATATTTTAATTTCTTCGCTCGCGTAACTAATGAAACTTAACACGCGATACCTCCAGAATTAAGCGGAAAGTGGAGGAAGGAAAAATATTCGTATACTACCCGTTAAACGCTAACTTTACCCGAAAAAAAATCCAATTATTCTGAAACTTTTAATGTAAAAAAACAAAAACAAACAAAATTTCCTAATAAAACTGAAAAAACGATTTAATTTGATAAAAAAATATTTTCCACTACGCACTAAAGCTACAAAAATATACAAAAGTTTGATATTCAACGCCTTGCAAATTTGATAGCGTCCTCACCTCGGTCGTGTAACGTCTCCCGGCGGCTGCAGCCCGACTCCGCGATAATTGCCATTATTTACCCGCGAATTAAGCGACGACGAGACCGCTATTTACTAAACTACTGTACTATATATTTATACTGTATGTGGAACTGTAAAATTTACTTTGTGAATTCTGTTGAAGCGTTGAGTTACGTTCCTGTAAGTTTCTTATGTAGGTTTGTTTGTGTATAATTATTATCAGTTTAGATGTTTTTGTCTTTTTTTATATAGGTAGAAGTTGTATGAGCTACAGGTTGAAGGCTGAAGAAAATCGTAAATGAATTTAATCTTAATTTATTAATTAAAAAAATATTTTAATTATTTTTTTTTTTTGAAAAAAGAACTGGCTACTCAAAGTAAGGCACAATATAAATTCTGTTACAATAAAAATATTCTTATCTCTATATCCTACTTCCTAAGAGTTTGTGAAGTTGGATGTTTGTTCCACTTTCACCTAAATAATACTGAACGGATTTAGATAAAACTTTTCAGTAATATAGCTTATACATCAGAATAACACAGACTATAATTTATGATAAAAAAATTGGTTATAATATAACAAACAATAAATTTAAGCGGGCGAAGCCACTAGTGTATGAGATTCAAATTTCTAATTGTTTTATTTCTCCATGCTATCCATGCACAGTACTTTGTATTACATATCTATAGAAAAATAGTGAACATAATAAAAAGAAATTAAGCAAGTAGAAATTGTTTTTAAAGATAAATAGACAATATTTTCCTATAAAATTAATTTAATGGAATATCTTCAATATAGTATATCATATAGAGGCGCCATATGACGGCTCGCGACGGCCACACGGTGAGGCAGTGATTTATCTATCACACCAGATGCTGGGCTTCCTACAAAAAATACTGAACGGTATTAATATCTACATCAAGCGACAAGTATATTTCAGTTCGTGGTATCCGAGAGTTGTTTATTGTTTAATATATTTTTTATTATTGAAGCCAGTCGTGGTGTAGGGGCACAAGCGTGCGACTGTAAATGTGACAGGTCGTGGATTCGATTCCCACTCGAGCAAGTAAAATATTTAATATTTTCAATTTCTCACTCTGGCAAGTAGTGCGGTGTTGAATTCCGCCACTCAACATGCAATGCTTCCAGAATTCATCGGAAATTAGGGAATGGGAGTATCTTAATGGGAATAGAGAACACTAGGTTCCCAGGTTCCCTCTGTCTATTCTGTTATGTGCGGAAAACAGTGAGATCCTAACAAAAACTTTCCTTTTTTGGACCAGATTTGTGTTTAAACGCAGTCCTTGCTCCCCACGCACGTACTTGTAGTAACTACAAAACACTTTTTCCAATTTACATACAGTAGGTTCAAACTCAACTATATTATGCTTAGTAATTTTATATGAGAGCTTGTGAAACTAGTTAAACATTGTACCTTATAATGCTAATCGCAGAAACCGACGATTTGTGGTTATAATATGTATTTATATATTATTTTATAATTAAAGTATTATTTAAGAGGGCCAGTCGTGGCGCAAGGGCACAATGTGTGGCTGTAAAACCGACTGGTTGTGGGTTCGATCCCCACTCGAGGAGATGAAATATTTACTTAAATTTATATTTCCATTTCTTAGCTCTTGTGTCGAGGTAAAGCGTGGCGTTGAGTTCTGCCACTCAACACGCAATGCCTCCAGAATTCGGCAGAAAGTGGGGAACGGAGTGGCTTAACACTAGGTTCCCTCTGCCCACCCAGCTGTGTGCGGAATACAGTGTGAAGCCGATTTAAAGTATTATTTCATTTACTATATTATGAGTATATAGAAGATACAAATATTATTTGTGTATCGAATTAATCGAATCGAATATAGTTCTATTCCTATCCTGTCCTATTAATATTACAAATGTCAAAGTTTATGAAGATGGATGTTTGTTCTACTTTCATACAAAAACTACCGAACGAATATAGATATAACTTTACAGTAGTATAATTTATTTATCGGAATTATACATAAATTATAATTTATGTAAATATTACGTTTAATTTGGCTAAAATATAATATAGCAATAAGTTTAAGCGGATGAATCCACGTTTGGATCGCTAATAACTAATAAACAGAAATTCTGTTTAGCTACTTCTATTATATATTTCTGTCTAGCTAGTTATCTCAAGATTTAATGTTTTTAATTGAACTTTAAAAGGAAAATTAAGAAAAATAAACATTTCTTGCTTGCCCGTAGGAATTTTGATAAATCCTCTCTTAGTGCTCCCCTACACTCCGTAAACTACCTATATATCAAATTTCAACTTTCTAAGTCCAGCAGTTTTGTCTGTGCGTTGTCTGTCAGTCACTCAGTAACGGAGTTTTATATATAGTATTCACAATCATCAAAAACCTGTTACATCTACACTTCAGTTAGTAAAGATAGTTGGCAACTTATAATGTACATACATTATTCAGTACTATACAATAGTTTACGTTTGGCGTCTATCCGCTATATCTGTGTCGTAACGGAAATCGTAAAATTTAATGATATGCATTTCAATATCTTTTTATATATTATTAGTTTTTTTTTGTTTCACGCTGTATCCCGATAAATAGCAGGATAGGCAGAAGGAACCTAGTGTTACCCCGTTCTTCATTTTCAGCTGATTTTTGGAGGTATTGCGTGTTGAGTTGCGGAACTCCGTTTCCATTCCCTAATTTCCGCCGAATTCTTGACACATCACGTCTTAAATGGCGATATTCAACAACGCGTTTCTGAGATTTTACTTAATATTGTCATACAGTGTATTTGTTGTATAATTAATTTTCTTATATAAGCAGTTTCCGCAATTTACTTCAACAAATATAATTATATTACGATCGTTACCGACAGAGATACCCGACTCGCACTCGCGATCGCGTCTACAGCCTGTAATTTACTCGAACATTATAAACGAATTAAGAAACTTTACTCTTTTATATGAGTACGAGGTAAACTTTGTAGCTGATTGACGAAGTCATTAACCGTGAAATAGTTTTACGCATCGTATGATGAAAGTAAAGAGACGGTTGTGGATTCGATTCTCGTTCGGGGGCATGAGTATTCTCGCAATACATTTGAAAATTTGAGTGGGAAAACGAGGAATAGAGTGACTTCAACTTGACTTAAATTGAGAACAGTAGGTTTTCTTACTACCCTACAAAGATGTGCAGGATACAGCGTGAAGCTAAAAAAATCTAAAGTTATTAGTTCAACACTAAAAAAAAAACGTTGAAATATTAAAACACTCAACACGCATTACCTCCAGAACTCGGCGGAAAATGGGAAACGGAGTGTCTTAACACTAGGTTCCCTCTACCTACCTGATTTATTTTATTTTATATAAAAATATCGCAAGAAGAAGCTATTCAAGTAATATAATAAACGACATGATCCTCCATCTCCGTAGGAGTTCCTCAAACGATTCAGTGCTTACGGTCACCCCTAACCTATTATGAGCAAACATCTTTTTTTGGTAACATATTTTTATTAGATACGTAAGCTAACCTCTGGCTATGAAAATATTTTACTTGAATTCTTAGATATCTATTTTATAAATATGTTTTTACTCTACTGTAGATAAAATAGAATAAAAATCGGTATTAAATTCACCCTTTAATACCGTAGGTAAAAAAGGGATTCAATAACTAATTTCATTCAAAAGAAACATTAACGAATATGGAATTTAAGCCCTAAATATTTCAATTTATTCTATTTAGACATATTTTGCTAATGGATTAAAGGCCAAACCAAGCCAGACTTTCGTTACGTTATAAAACCTGATAGCTCCTCCTAACCTATTAAGCTCCTAACCTAACTTTCGTTGATTTGCTAATAAAAACTAATATTAAATTAAAATTAAAAATTAAATCAGTTTCACGCTGCATCTCGCTCACAGCAGGGTAGGCTGAGAGAACCTAGTGTTAAGACACTCCGTTGCCCACTTTCCGCCGAGTTCTAGAGGCATTGCTTGTTGAGTGACGGAATGCAATGCCACGTTTTGCCTCGACATCAGAGCGAAGAAATGAAACTATAAATGTAAATAAATACTTCATTTGCTCGCGTCGAGGATCGAATCCACAACCAGTCAGTTGATTGTACAGTCACACATTGTGCCCCTGCGCCATGACTGGCCTCACTAATACAATATTTTTTTTCAAATATTTTCTTGTATAATATTAGAAATGACGTTATCTATTGCTAGACACCTAGCATGGTTTTAGTCCCCAGCCAGAAAACCCTTAATCCGTCTCCGATGGTTTTGCTGCTTTCGGCTTCCACGTATAAGTTCCACGGCACCATTTAATGTGAAATCAGTTTTGATTTTTATATAAAACTTACAGTGAAACAATACATTTTATTTAAAAAAAAATGCAAAATAATTAATAGTTTCATGGACACCATGTATAGCAAGTTGATTAATGTTCCATTTTCATAATCATAACTAATCGTATAGGCACTTCAATCAACGTCTGTCTGTCTGTGTACCAGATCGGTATTAGTCGACATGAGGCCGTCAGTGTCGGGAGGAGTGTCGCGGAAGTGTCGCATTGGCGCGCTGATTTCCTCTGGGGCGAGCGTGTGACGCCGGCGTGCTACCGGCGCGGCGCGGCGTGCTGCTTCTGTACTCGTACACTGTACTGTGCCTACACTTTACTAGGTGATAGATATTTGTTTAATACTCTTTGTCTTTTAAATATAATATTAAAATGTCAAAATATTAACATTTAAATATTGTTATATGAGGCCAGCCGTGGCGCAAAGGTACAGGTGTAAAAATGAAATATTTATTAAAATTTATTTTTCTTTTCTTCGCTCTGATGTCGAGGCAAAGCGCGGCTTTGAGTTCCGTTACTCAGCACGCAATGGCTTCAGAATTCGGCGTAAATTGTCTTAACACTAGATTCCCTCTGTCTTTGGGCAGTTCATTAGGCAGGTGAAGCTGATCGATTGACAGATGTCACGAAAATTCATTCTTTCCGTGATGGATTCTGTATCTTCAAAATTATGTCTATCCAAAGAAAAAAATACTTAAACCAAAAAAATAAACCTGCACATCCCTCAATAAAATCACAAACACCCAGCAGCACTATCAAAACTAATACACGAACTACAATCCCTAATCATGTTATTCAGAATTGGGACTTGAAAAACGTGACCTAAATCCGATCCGAGAGGAGCGGCCAGTCCGGCGCTTGGCAGTGGCATATTGATGCTCTGTTCGTGATTCCTGCACCGCTCTCGGCCGGGATCGGTATCTACCGCTAACGTCAAACAGTACGTTACACGGACAAGATAAATGTACCGGGTACTGCCAGTCAGACGTCGATTACACAGTATAACTTAACTTAAGATAGATTTCTAATAAAATTGTAGTTAAATACAATTATTATTGCAAAGTAATACTGTTGAGGTGACTGTAAACGTGGTGGTTGTTAGTTCGATTCCCAATCGGGGGATCTCATATCTCATTTTCATTTCTTCACTCTGTAACAAAACAACAAGGTAATAAGACAAAGCGCAGCTAGTGTTGAGTTACGCAACTTTACGCGCAATACTTCAAAAAATCGGTGGAAAATGGGAAACGGAGTGTCTTAATATTAGGTTCCCTTTGCTAACCCTACTATACGCGAGATACGGCGTGAAGCTGGAAAAAAAATACGACTATTATAATATTTTTAAGCTGTTATTTATAGTTTACAATGGAGAGTATAAAATTGCCGTAAAATTGACATAAAAACAATATACACATAAATATTGAATATAAACTTTTATTTATACATAACTTTACTTTTTTTTTATTGATCTGCAAATTGCTTTTACTGCACCAAAAATGCGGTTGATACTGTCAAGGATTGGGCTCGCGTCTGATAATACTTGATGATTGTGGGCTTAAGTTCCACTTGGGGAAAATAAATTTATAGCTAAAATAGGCTAGAAAAATAACCTTCTCGAAGGGTTCAACTATTTAAAATGAAATATTTCGAAATAGACGAAAAATTGAGAATTGATTGATGATGTCACTAGACACAGTCTACGTTGACTGCACCGGCGCCGGGTGGAGATAACAAATAAGCAAAACATATCAGTCACTTCAAAGATAATTTTTAGTTTTAATTTAATTTTTAATTGTAAAGCAATTGGCATAATACGTTCGTTTTCTAAAAGGACGTTTTATTAGTTTCTGTAATCCTACTAATATTATAAACGTGAAAGTATGTGAGGATGGATGTTTGTTCCACTTTCACGCAAAAACTACTGAACGGATTTAGATGCAACTTTACAGTAACATAGCTTATAAATCAGAATAAAACATAGTACTTATGTAAAGATTTTGTATAATATTGATATAACATAACAATAAGTTTTAGCGGGCGAAGCGGGCGCGTGGGTAACCATTATGATATAAAACTTATCATATTTCTCTCTCTTCATAAATTTTTACCTTTTTCGTAGATACGGGGTGATTAAGCAAGAACACTCGCGTCGCGGCAGATACTTACCGCAATCTTAACTTCTTACGGCGCTGGCTCGTTAAGGTTCCTCCTGCGCCCGTCTACTTTACATTTCCAACAGCACTAATCCCACCTCATCACGTCCCATCTTTTTGACACAAAAATTCATCTCGACGCCCAAAAGCCAGGAATTAA
Source organism: Heliconius erato x Heliconius himera (assembly GCA_013421005.1). Taxonomy (NCBI): domain Eukaryota; kingdom Metazoa; phylum Arthropoda; class Insecta; order Lepidoptera; family Nymphalidae; genus Heliconius; species Heliconius erato x Heliconius himera. The sequence goes on along the minus strand of JAATLQ010036074.1, from coordinate 15,492 downwards.
TGGCGACCTCGAAAATACGTTTTCATTTTACTTCCGACATTATTTTATCGCGTTTTCCTGTATACTTCCCCCCGTCCGTCGCTCACAGCGAGCAATTAAGAATTTGTGAACTAATAAAAGGTATTTGGTAATCATTGGAAAGCGTTTTTTGGTGTATTTTTTTAATGTATTTGTTTCAGAATTGAAGTCCAACCCGTGGGAAATGTGGAAAAATGTTCGCGGCATATATATGTATAATTTATTGTATTCCTTTTTTGTAATAGAAACACGGCTCTGTTAGAACTGATTAATTTTCAGTTTGATTATCCAAAAAGGTGAAAGGTAATTTTTCTGCTTCTGCTGTGTTTGTTTTCGATATGTTTGCTTATTTGTTAGTCTTACTCTTGTAAGAATATTTTTCTATTTAAAACTATTGGTTATTCCTAAATTTCAGTTTTCTTTTTTCGTTAATTTTGGAGGCATTATATTTTATTGAACGGCGTTTGCTTCACATTATCTAATAAGTACAAAGACGCGTAAATAAAATATTTTGTAAAATAAATATTATAAACGATATATAGTAGTATTTTAAGAATTATTGCTAATGTAATCTATTCTATCTAGTAAAACTAAATACATATCAACTAGCCTTTATTATCCGTTATATAAAAACGTTAATTTATTCACGCCCTCATTACCATACCGCCACTTGTCCAGAGCGATACAGTACTCGAGAGATCAACTGTTCTAAACATGTCGATAAAACATCTTGATCACCATCCTGATACACTATTAAAAACGTTACTTGATATTCCAAGTACTTTAGTTAGGCTTAGATAGAAGAATGCAAAATATATTTATTTATTTTTAAACATTTTTAAAGTGTTATTTCACACTTTGGAAAGAAAAATACTTATTTAGAAAACGTATAAAAATTTGAACGCAGCGGGACTCGAACCCGCGCCTCCTGATAAATAAATATATATTTATTTATTAGTAGGTATATTATAATATTTTATGTATTTGACAATTTTATAAATCTTTATGTCCTATGTTCATATATTGGTTAAAAAATATTACAAACTTATATTTGAGTTCATTCTATACAAAATGAGTCCGCAAACTTAAGTTTGTTAACTTTTATAAATCCAGAAATTGGTAAGATAAACGAGTCCGACTCGCACTTAACCGATTTTTTTACAATTAAGTCAACGAGTTATTTCTGTACATTTACATATTAAGTCATAGTGTAAGGTGATGCACTCATACCTGCGTACCAGCCCATACTTCCTGCTGTACCTAAACCGCCTCGAGACATCCCAGAAGCTAATTAGCTCAGATTATCTACCGTTAAACTACTCACAATCAGTTTAAGTATGCATGTAACATCGATACAGTTACTATTAGTTACCTTAAATATGTGATTTTTTCCACGGAAACTGACTAGCACGTTCCTTAGAAGACTGTCTATGTAAATGTTTGTACTATGGGTTTGTTTGAATCATTATTTATTATATTCTGTATTTTAACTTACTTACTATGCTTGTTTTAATTTATAGGAATGATTTTTCAAGCTGTAAACGAAAACATAGGAACCTGGTATTAAGACACTCCGTTCTCAGTAAGACATTCTCATTCCTCACTTTCCGTCAATTTCTGAAGGCATTGTGTGTTGATTATCAAAACTCAAGCCGCGCTTTGCCTCGACACCAGAGCAAAGAAAATGAAAATATTAAATATTTCATTTCCTGGGGTGGGAATCGAACCCAGTAGTACAGTCCCGCCCTTTTGCCCTACCCTGCAATGTGCGGTATACAGGTGAACCTAAAAAATCCATCAATTTATATCATACATGCCCAAGTTTCATATTTCTATCTTTAGGATTTCGGGGCCGAGGTTGATGAATCAGCAAATCACGACATTACCTTATATGTTACGACGAATATGACGAGCGTTTTATTCGTTTCAGAGAGGAATCGAATGTACGCTCTTAATATGGCGCCAGACAATGGTTTTGTTATGATTCACCCTTAAATAGATCGCTCCTTTTGTATATATTTATTATTTACTATTTATCTCCGTTTACTTCCTTTTTAGGGTTCCGTACGTCAAAAGGTAAAAATGGGGCCCTTATAGGATCACTTTTCCGTCCGTTTGTCCGGTTTGTCCGTCTGTCAAGACCATTTACCTAGAGGTTGGTGGAGGTATCAAGCTGAAATTAATATCATATATTTAGGTTTGTGGTCCCTTGAAGCATAAAAAAAAAAAAAAATTCAACGGAATAAAAAGATACGACCATTTGTGCATCGATTTTGCTGCATTTTTTTACAGCGTCTGACTGTAAACGCGACAGTTATGGGTTCGATTTCCATTTCGTGAAATGATATATTTTCATTTCCTCGTTCTGGTACAACAAGTTAATTAATTTTGCACGCCATGTCTCGAAATCGAGTGGAAATAACATTGGGAACAGAGCCTCATAACACCAGGTGCCTACTTTATGACGGAAAAAGACATACTACAATTTGTTTTTTTTTATACTATAATTGAAAATAATACATTAAGTTATTAATAAGTTGTAACTTTGGAGGAAGTGCTGAATATTCAGAGCGATTCTTCAAGACGGCTGGATCTCGAAATAAATCTCGACAAAACAAAAGTTATGTTTAATAATGTATCCCCGAGACTACTTGTCATAAGTGGCGTTATAAATCTTTGGTAATGAGGCAAAGTGCGGCGTTCCGCCAATGACCACGTGAAATTCACCTTGAAAACTGCGTAGAAAGTTGAAAAAGAAGTATCGAGAGATTAGGATCTCTTCATCTATCCAGCTGCCTACGGGATACAGCGTATAATTGAAAAAAAAAAGTAAAAAAATAGAAGGTACTTTTATTTTTTATTTTAAAACAAACCACACATCGTCCACACTTCACAGCTAATAACAAACATATGAAAGACATTTTTCCATCATTAATATAATCAACAGATCATTTGTAAGTGTTAGAGTACACTCTAATATCGACTGTAGGTACTAGCGATAACGACAGGTGGCGGTCGTTATACCGTAATTAAAAGTAACGGCGGCAGCGACAGACTGAACTAACTGCACTCGAGACGAAAACGCTTTTATACGCTTAGTGATGATAGAAAACGTCAACGAGTCATCTTAATCAAGTTATTCTAATTATTACACCAAATTTATTAGAAGTCGAAGAAAAGTTTTCAATGTTTATTTATTTTGCTTTACGTTGATTCGTGTCAGCTTGCTTGTGTATGCAGCAATCTATATTAATATCATAAAGCTAGAGATTTGTTTTATTTTTATTTTTTTTAGCTTCACGTTGTATCCCGCATGTAGCAGGATAGGCATAGGGAGCCTCGATTTTCGCTTATTTCTGGAGGCATTGCGTGTTGAGCGGCGGAACTCAATATCGTGCTTTGCCTCGACATTAGTGAAAATATAAAATGTTTAATTTCATCGAGTGATTGAACCCACAACCTGTCACGTTTACGTTCACACGCGTTTTCCCCTTCGCCACGACTGACCTGGGACTCCAGGTTTGTTTTATTGAATAGACTAATCTCGGGAACTTCTGGTTTAAAAAAAAAAGTTTTTTTTTGTTGGATATTCCATCTATCGAGGAAGGCTATATTATATCATGTTAATTACTTCAATGTAATCCACTGAGCCTGTGGTTTAAATTACTTCAGCCATTTATAGCGTCTCATATACAACCCATAGTTACTACCAATTGACCTTACGGGCAAAACTCCGAGCAAAGGTTGCTTAACATTTTAGGTACAACCATTTTTTATTTAGATTTTCAAATTACTTAAAATCACAATATACATACACACTACATATATACTTTTTCCCAGTTAAAGTAGGATAGTAAAGTAAGAAGTATATTTTATCTAAACTTATTTGAGCGTACAATGTATAATCTGCGCTATTGCTCCATTTATATATATTTTTAGTCTTACTTATAATAGAAGCCTTATGTATTAAACGTCTTATGATTAATATGCGTAAACCTACTGTTATAATTTAATGTAAAATATAATATTAATTATATTTAATTATGGATAGCATTAAATAAAATCGACTTTTTATAATTTTAAACCCACCAAGGTTGGTAGCGGGAATCTAGAGAACCTGAGAACCAAGTATTATGACTCTTTTATTTCTATTGAGATACTTCCACTGACAATTTCAACCGAATTCTAGAGGCATTGCGTATTGAGTGGCGGAACTCTCTTTGCTTCGTTACCGGAGCGAGGAAATGAAAATATAAAATATTTCATTTCCTCGGGACTCGAACCCAGAAGCTATCGCGCTTACAGTCAAATGCTTGGGCCCCTGTGCCAGGACTGGCCTTAAAAACTAGTCTTTATTATTAAACCAACGGCTAACTAAAATTTTATCACAAGGATAATATCCTCTAGTGGTTTCAACATAAATTATGACACAAAAATCCACTATGTCGCCGCTAAACTTTCACCTGACTAATGAAGTGAGTACGTAACTCATAAAACTTTTGACATTTATAAGCTGAATCATTTATATTTTAAATAATACTTTTAGAAATAAAAAAAAATAACATGGCAGATATTTTTCTGTACATCAAAAGGAAAAAATTAAACCCTTACCTATGAGATTAGTTTGTTGTTCGTCCCTCAGGAACATTTATTTTGAGATCACACGGTGGCATCAAGCTAAAATATTCAGGTTTCCAGTTCCTTAGAGCGTAAAAAAATAAGCTTCTATCTAAGTCATTCGAAAGACATGAACAGTCATGCATCGTTTTTGTTATATTTTGTATAAAATTCGCCGCGTAACCAGTTATTAAGTTTGGCGATTTCTAGCCAGTTCCAATATGAACAACAATATATTTCTACCAGAACCAGGCTTGAATGTATTATAATCAGGTACTGCTGTTATCGTCAATTTAAATGTGGTAACCAACGACCATCGACTATTTTGGCCTACGTCACATTTTTTGGAGAATTTCAGTGCACACTGAAATTAAATATGATGAGAGTAGAGATTACTTAACTTAAACAAAATATGGAGTCCATACACTCATTTAATTAATTAATTAATAAATGAAATAAGCGGGTCCAATTTATATTTACAAATATTTTTCTAAAATTAAAAAAACAACCAGATAATAAAGTAATAGCAACCAACTTTGCAAGAATGTTTTAAAAGCTCCGAACACTTCACAGCAATGTAGAGTAAGGTATTCAAGTATAAAATTCGCAATATTCGCTGCGGTCACCCGCAACTTGGTCGTTCACGAGCTCACGACGCGAGTTAGAAATGCCGAAAACTTTTAATGAACCGTCATTTATCTCTACGAAGTCAATATTTTCATGGAAATTGTACTAAATAATGAATAAAAAATAAATCAGCTTCACGCTGTATCTTGCACACAGCAGGGTAGGCAGGGGGAACCTAGTGGCATAAGGCACTCCCCACCTTCTGCCGAATTCTGGAGGCATTGCGTGTTAAGTGGCAGAACTCAACGCCGCGTTTTTCCCTCGACACCAGAGTGAAGAAATGGAAATATAAATTTAAGTAAATATTTCATCTGCTCGAGTGGGGATCGAACCCACAACCAGTCGGTTTTACAGTCACACTTTGTGTCACTGCGTCACGACTGGCCTCGGACTAAATAATACATTTGTGAATAATGTCTTCTAATACTTCTTGAATTTGCACCACTAGCAGTTTCTACGAATAATGTAAAATAATATTTTTGGCAATGAAATAGAGTTAAAATACATTTTTTTTGGACAAAACATTTATTATTATAATGAATACTTATATAACATTAAAAATAATATAAAATGAAACGTAATAAAAGAACAAAATAAAAAAATAATTTTAATATCATAAAATGATTATCATAAAACAATTAACCTCAATTACATTAAACATGTAATGCACATTACAATTTAAGCAAGCCACATTTTCTTTCAAAGTAAAATTAAAATTAAAATTAAATTAGCTGCACGCTGTATCCCGCACACAGCAGGGTAGGCAGAGGGAACCTAGTGTTCAGACACCTTGTTCCCCACTTTCTGCCGAATTCTGGAGGCATTGCGTGTTGAGTGGCAGAGCTCAACGCCGCGCTTAACCTCGACACCAGAGCGAAGAAATGGAAATATAAATTTAAGTAAATATTTCATCTCCTCGAGTGGGGATCGAACCCACAACCAGTCGGTTTTGCACTCACACCTCGTGCCGCTGCACCACGACCGGCCTTAAAGTAAATAACCTAAATGTAGCCGACATGAAGCAATAAAGTTTCTGCAAGACCATTTCGCTGAGCCGGATAAAGAACGATGTATTAAATATTTGGGAGAACACAAAACTCGAAGTGAGCACGAGACAAGAAACTTAAAGTCTGACGTTTGAAACAAAGACATTCGTTTTAAAGTAGAAGCAAGTTTATTGATGGCGGTAAGTTTCGTGACACTTAGTATGGAACGATCCAATGTCGCTCCGTGGTCCGTATGACCTACATATCTGGCAACTCTACATTATTTACTATCTGCTCTACATCTAAATCCGACAAACAAAAAAGCTCAGACAACTGTTTTTATAGTGTAATGAATAAATCAATTTATTTTTTTCTTTTTTCATTCGTCTTGTCATTATTCTTTTACGACTTATCTTGCGAATTCTAGTTCCAAACTACACAATAAAGAATCGTCTATTTTTTGAAAAAACTCAATATCATCTTCAGATACGGTTGATTTGATTTTAATGAATTGGAAGGGATTTATAATGTAACTTGAAGCTTTCTAACATTAACCTCATGCGTGGTGACTTCTAATGGGATACAGCACCATCAATCCTATTATAGCGTGGGTGCTTAACTGGCACGAGGAGGGGTGTGAGTGCCGGCGGAGGCCCGCGGAGGCGACGGCGCACACCAATAAACGAAATGAAAGCAATTAAGCCCCTTGCGACTACTCCGTGTTGCAGTGTCAATGCTAAATGGGGAGAATCGTGATAAGATTAGTAATATAATTGAACTATATTTTACACTAACGTATCTATATATATAAATAATAAAATAGCAGGAATTATTCGATTTTCTGGATACTAATAAGATAAATAATCCAAAAAATTCTAATTCGTAACAAAAAAAAATAGGAAAAGAACACAAATATTCGTCCAAGTTAGTATCGTAGGTGTTACTAGAATCTGTCGGAAAACGGAAATATTTACGAAGCGCTATACGAGTACTCTACGAGACATGCCGTATTATTTTGAAAGCTGGTGTATATATTTGAATATGATAACAGAACAAACACAAACACTGTGACAGTTTGTCTTTTCCATGAGAAACTATTTCGGAACGAGTGGTTTCTATACATAGACTTAAAAAATAATAGTACAGAAACGTTAAGAATGCTTCACTACACGAGATTGTCGCCATAAATAGAATAGATAATGACACGTTGTCGCTTCATTTATAATGGAAAGAAATTATTCATAACTTTCAATTTCTTTTAAACGTTCTACAAAGGTTGAATTTATATTCATTTATGCGTTATTAATGTAAAAGAAAAAGTCTCTTTACCCTGTCTCTGTAATTGCAATCTAAAAATAACTTCATCTGTCACATGTTATATCGTACAGAAAGAGAGAGAGAGAGAGAGACACATTCTGTTTTCTACTTATACATATTTTAAACGGATTTCATGGTAAATAATAGTATCCATAGTTCCATATTCGTAATTTTGTTTACAGTGGTTGTTTTAGCAATGTGATAATGTAGCTAGAAATATTTCCTTTAAAATATATAGAGTATGTTAATTCTATGTTTTGTTTCGATCGCAATGTATCGCACTCACACCAGGAGAGCCAGAGGGAACCTGGGAACCTAGTATTAAAATACTTCCGTTTCCCAATTTCCTCCAATTTCTGGAGGCTTTTCTCAACGCCGCACTTTCTTCGTTACCGGAGCGAGGAAATGAAAATGTTTCAATTCAAATGTTTAATTTCCACGAGTGGGGATCGAACCGACAATCGTCGCCTTTATGTGCCACAGCGCCAGGACAGCCTTTTTTTCTAAGATATTTCTAAATGAAAAAGTATCAAAAAAGTAATTTTATTACAAATAAATTAAGAAGAATATTTAAAAAACCGTACAAAAACGTCCACGTGACTACAACCCACACATTGGTAGCGTAGTTTCACGATCCACTATTGTAGTGTCGTCATTCAACAGTACATAACGATTACTTTTATTGCAAGGTCATAAAGTGAACATTGCAGTGGAAGGGACGCTTCTACTTCTAGTACAGTTCTTGGAACCAATTTATAATATAATTTAATTATATTATTGCTCTACGAGCGAGTTCGTGGACAGAATTATAACTGTAGTAGTGATTATTTTAGCTTTGTAATTGTTATAAGATATTATTCTCTATTAAAAATAAACAACATTGATAAATTAGAAATTAGTTTGGGAGAAGAAATTTATTTCAAATTCAAAATATTCTTTTTTAAAATATTCTTTATATATAAATAACATTTTTTATATGTTTATAGGTCGTTTAAACATATAAAAAAAAGCTACCACCAGTTCAGGAGGCAGTCCTGCTGAGAAGACCCGGCAAAAAATTCAACAGTTGTTCTTTTCAATGTCAATGGTATAATTTAATTATTACATAAAGTGATATCTGATATCTTATGTCTATCACAATTTTTATGACACTGTATATGTTATCGGACAAATAGAATATTATAGTATACAAATTGTTCAGCAACTGTAATAATACCTGCATCTTTAAAAACATCTCGCAGCGAATTTCGAGTTATAAATATACCTCACATTTCTATTTTGGAGAATGGATATTGAATTTATATCTGCAGTACTATCCCATAGCAACATTTCATAAATAAATAAATATTATTAAAATAGCTATAGTAGACTAATCGGGCAGTTTAAACGACCGTCATTTGTCTTATTTTTTTAATTGCGAACGCGGCATAGCTAAGTTTATCCGCAAGTGCTTCCAAATGAGTGTTCCACTGGAGTTTGGAATCTATAGGTATAAACCTGAGAAAACAGCTGATTTCGTCACATTGATAACTTTTCATTTAATTACTAAACTAAAATTATGTTTTTTTTATTTGGCAAAGTAAATTCAATACTTACAAACCAACTGCACTTCGCCATAGCTTATGTTCCTGTCCGCCTTAAATATTAAAGAAGTATCATCTGCGAAAAGAACAATATCACATGGGCTATTTTCATAAAAAGGCAGATCGTTAATATAAAAAAAGGGACCAATAATAGATCCTTGTGGAACGCCCATCCTTAGGGGAGATTCAGATGATTTTACATTATTTATACTAACCTTCTGGATTCTTTGAATAAGATATGAGGCAATATATTATTAAAAATATAAGATGATGGTATCCTGTATACCATCATGATATAGTTTTAATAACAGAGTTTCATGTTCTACACAATCAAAGGCTTTGGATTAATGACAAAACACTCCAATTGCATTTTGTGACTTCTCCCATGCGTCATAAATATGCTTTAGGAGTGCAGCACCCGCATCTATAGTGGCCTTTGGTGAAACCATATTGCTCGCTATGGAAACAATTGTTAATAACCAAAATTATGAGAAGGTTAAATATTATTTATTTATTCAAATATTTTGTTCCAAGGAAAAAAATAAAATGGTATAATTTTTACATCTTTTTCATGCCATTATAAAATAGAAGGTAACTTTTATCTTTTTTATTTTTTATTTTCATGTTTCAGCAAGTATAGTTTAAAGTAAGACAGCCATTATAAAACATTGTAACACACTTTTACACTTTTACACTTTTACAAACTTCCTTCGATATTTTCTTGAAATAAAGAAAATATAATAATAATAAAATTTAAACTGAATATTCTATCAACTACAGTAATAATTATTATTATTATACACGTGTAATAAATTGTTATAACTTTACTAAAAGAAATTAAAGTTATTATTTTAAAAAAATATAATATTGTTTCTGTGTCAATATTTTATATTCCTTTTTTTCAGATTTACACAGATATTTCGCAAAGGCAGAAGATTTTGATTGCTGAATTGAACAACACCCTTTGTCTTGTCATCAACCAGAAAATGAATTAAACCCATAACCATCGTAATTAAAACTAAGTGCTATCTTGCTTCGCCACGATGGAATCTTATATTTATAAAATACGATTCCTCAAAACCTACAATATCTCGTTTCAAAAAAAAATAACGAAAAGCCGTGTCCAAGTTCCAATAAAGAATTTGATATTTGAAATTATTTATAAAAGTGAAAAACAGAATCGATACATACAATAAGCGAGTGTTACAATACATTCTAGGATCGGTTCGGAACGACGTTTTACAAACGTATTGTTTTACAAACAAAAGCATTTCGTTTATGGCCCTTTAAAGCAATGAGCGGCGGCGAGTTGAGGAGTATGAATAATAATAGAGAAGTGGACTCCCAGTCGCTCCTCGGTACAAAGCCGCTAGCTCTATTTTACCCTTTAAAACTGATACGCGCCGAGTTTGATGGGAATTATCTGAAAACTGGTCGGGAGATCGTAGAGATCAAATTTCCAATTTATTGGCTAAAACTTCGGTAATTAAAAGTGGAATTGACGTCGAAACTCAATAAAATATTATGCAATTTCTTCAATATCATACTTCTAGTGCTATTCCACACAAATACAACTAGCCAGACGTTGGCTCAACTCTAAAATATTATTAAATAAAAATAAAATTAGCTTCACGCTGTATCCCGCACACAGCAGGGTAGGTAGAGGGAACCTAGTGTAAAACACTCCGTTCCCCACTTTCTGCCGAATTTTGAAGGCATTGCGTGTTAAGAAGCAAAACTCAACGCCGCGCTTTGTCTCGACACCAGAGCAAAGAAATGGAAATATAAATTTAAGCAAATATTTCTTCTCCTCGAGTTGAGATCGAACCCACAACCAGTTGGTTTTACAGTCACACTTTGTGCCGCTGCGCCACTACTGCCCTCTAAAATATTATTAGATTTATAATTTGAAAATCAAAAGTATTCTAATTAAATATATTAATTTTGAAATGAAACTTGTTTTATTTACATGGCTATACCAGCCACGAATGTAATTACAAAATTAAATCGTGTCAGGTTCGTTTCAAACGTTAGACGTTTGGAGTGACATTTGAAATAATAAATATCCCGAGCCCTAAGTTGTTTGACACGCCAAAGCTTGGGATTAAAAAAGTTGTACATCAGCATACATCATACTAACATTAGAATGTGAATGTTAGTTTGTTTGTTACGCTTTCACGCCAAAACTACTAAACCGATTATCATGAAATTTTCTTTGTGCACATAGAGAAAGTGTTAGAAAGGACATAAGAATTTTTTTATTACAAGAAAAATATATCTAAAAAAAATTCTTATTTTTATATAATATAAAAATAAGTTTAAGCGAGTGAAGCCGCGTTTGAGGCACTAGTCCATAAATAAAAACTCAAAAGCTATCACGATTTCGCGGGCGAAGCCGCGAGCGGATCGCTAGTATTACATAAGTTAATTAAAGCTGTTTTCGTAGTGTACTGTAGCTGTCACGTCGACCGCGCCCGTCGCTTAAATGAAAAACACAATTTGCACACGTTATTTATGTAAATGAAAGAAAAACTTGGTAAAGTGTTTTATCAGCTTCACACTGTATCCCGCACACAGCAGGTTAGGCAGAGGGAACCTAGTGTTAAGATACTCCGTTCCCCACTTTCTGCCAAGTTCTGGAGGCATTGCGTGTTGAGTGGCGGAACTCAACGCCGCGCTTTGCCTCGACACTAGAGCGAATAAATGAAAATATAAATGTAAACAAAAATGTCATCTCCTCGAGTGGGGATCGAACCCACAACCAGTCGATTTTGCAGTCACATTTTATGCCCCTGCGCCACGACTGGCCTCAAAAGTGTTTTATCTCCAATTAAATTGTTTATTACGAACAGGTAGAGTGAGCGTCAGGAGTCGGCGGTCAGGAGAGACCTCTACTACTGTATAGTAAGTTTTATTATACAAGACACGATGGTGTTATAGTTAATGTACTCTCATTTGGCATTACACCAGCTCGTTGTAATTTTAACCAGTTTGTAAATTTCACCCTTGCAAGTTGCGTTATGGCTTAAAATCGGGTGGCAGTGTGGTTGGCAGGCGGTTGGCAGTGCGACACTATTAGCCACGCGTTTTGTTTAGGCGCAAGCAGACCGCGCTCGCACTTTACCCTACAGTCTATTTCGTAGTCTTATTTAGTCGGGGAATTCCGGAAATAAGCGTATGCCGGCTGTACTGTGGCAGCGGTTGCGGACATTCATCCTTGTATTACTTAATTAGGACCAAGATTACAAGGGAAAGGAATTTTCATATAAAAAATAATAGCTGCGTTACTGCCTATAATTCTGCTTGTAATTTCGAGTATATATAACACAGGCGAGTGAAGCTCTATCGTTTCAAAGAACAAACATAGTTGGATGATTTACGTAAAATAAAGTTTAAAAAAATGGTTTTAAACGGGTCAGTTAACTTTGAGCGTACGTTAAAAAGTCCGAGGCATCAAAAGGTTTAATTTATTACATTGTTTTACGAGACCACCGCCGGAGTACTTAAAAAAGAGCAGATAAAACTTCCTTTTTCGAGCTTTGTAGCGCCGAAATCGTTTAAGTGTGCCCGGCAAGTGTACTTTGAACTGATATCGTAATGAAATATAAGTTAAGATATATTTAACTTATTTTCTTAACTATTTTGTATTTATTTATTTATATTTGTTGTCGTCGTGGCGCATAAATACAAGTGTGACTGTAGACGTGATTGGATGTCTGTTCGATTTCCACTCGAAGAAATTAAATATTTAATATTTTCATGTCCTCGCTCTGGTAACGAGGCAAAGTGTCTCATTGAGTTCTGTCACTCAACACGTAATGCCCCGAAAATTCTTATCACTAGGTTCCCTCTGCCTAACTTGCTATATGTTATAAAATATTATACTTTAAAAAAAGAAACTAAAAGTCAAAGACAGTGAATAACGCTACTTATATCTACAACCATAAGAATTGGAAATATGAAATTAAACTCATTTATATAGATGTAACACTTTTAACATGAGCATTCTTAGTAATATCAGTTTCTGTTTACATATTGGTGAAACAAACGTAACTTAAACTTTTTTTTATCAATTTTTATCTTATCGTGGCAGTCTCTTTAGCAGAAGAGTTTGTTTTTTCAGACAAGTTCCTGATATCTTAATATGTCTTAGCTCTTATGCAATGTAGTCGTATTTTAAAATATATTTATATTTTATTTTTAGCTTCACATAGGCGTAGCGTGTATGTAAAATATATATATTGTAGGATTATGAAAAGACAATAAAGTTAATTATCAACAAAGAAACAAAATATTATCTGTATTTTATTTTTGCTACATTTTTCGTATAATATGAATAGGATCTGTCAGCGGCAAGACAAATGAGAAATCGATTACCTGGTGTGTTTGTTCGTCAAACACCATCTCCGTAATGCCCGACGTGTATTTATACCGTCGACCGCCGCCCAACGGGCTACAAACTCCTACTTGACGTAGACCATGATAATATAAAGATAATATATCTTATACTATAAAGTTACTTATTCACGTTAATTACTTTGTACTTATTCATTATCATAAAACAAACTAGATCTCTGTCTGCAGAGGGAACCTAGTGTTAAGACACTCCGATCCCCATTTTCCAGAAATAAAAATACTTAAATTTAAATAAATATTTCTTCGAATGGGAATCGAACCCACAACCAGCCGCGTTGACAGTCACTCACTTGTGCCCCTAGTAACTTATCCATGCCCTATATCGATTACCGGAGGCGTATTCCCACTATTCCAAAGTTTACTAGCAATATAGTTCTCAACTCATCTCAATTTAACGTTCGCTTTTATTTTTTGCGATGAAACGAACGATAAAATGCTTACTTTATGATCTCTAATGCATTTCTTTTGATTCGTCATTATGTGCCGTTAGAAGGCCGTAATTAAACTTCAATACTTTCATAGAACGGTAACGGCGTAGACTATTAAATGAAATGTTGGTAACGCAGTACCTTTATAGTTTTTGTTTATTTCTTCTACTGAGACTGATTTCCGTTTATAATTACGATTTTCATCTAAATATTACACAGGCGCGGTTTAATTTGAAGTTTTTAATGAAAAAACGTGTTTATGTCGTGGCGCAGGGGCACCAGCGTGCGACTGAAAACGCGTCAGGTTGTGAGTTCGATTCCCACTCGAAGAAATGAAATATTTAGTTTTTTTTCATTAACTCGCTCTGGTAACGAGGCAAAACTCAGCGTTGAGTTCTACCACTCAATATATAATACCATGAGAATTCACCGGAAAGTGGAGAACGGAATTGCCTTAATGCGAACGGTCTGTCCTAAAATTAGGTTCCCAGGTTCCCTTTGTGTACCTCGCTAAATGCTGAATGGCGCGTGAAGATATACAAGAATAAATATATGTGGTAAATTCAAAATTTATAGTTTTAGTTCCATTCAAAAACTCATCGGATGTATAAATAAGGTTTGCGTTAAGCACACACGGCGGGTCGATCCCAAGGGCGCCAAGGGGTAAAGCAAATAGAATCTTAAAGGCTTACGAAAAACACGGTATCAATTTCGACAGGGTATTCATAGAGAGTACCTCCTGAAATATATAAGAGTGGTTAAAGTTCGGTTTATTTAGCTGTGAAGGGATACAGGACGCGCCTTGATCACATAGAAACAGTAATCTCTTTTTTTTGGTTCCCCCTGTATCCTGTATATAATATGGGAGGTAGAGGGAACTTAGTGTTAAGACACTCCGTTTCTCACTTTTCGTCGAATTCAGGTAACATAGTGTGTTGAGTGGCGGAATTTAACGTCGCGCTTTGTCTTGTTACCAGAGCGAGAAAATAAAAGTATTATATACGAAATTCATATGAGGCCGAGGTGGTGCAGAGGCACAAGCTGTACAGTTGTGGATGCGATTTCCAGTCAGGTGGATTATTTTTTAATATGTTTATTTTTTCGCTCTGGTACCAAGGCAAAAGCGCGGCATTGAGTTTCACTACTTAACACGCAATGCCTCGAAAATTTGGCGGTAAATGGGCTACGGGGTATCTTCACACTAGGTACTCTCTCCCTGCCAAGGTATATGTGTGATACAGCTTGAAGTTGAGAAATATATTTCATGTCCATGTGGGAATCGAACCCACAACCATCTTGGTTACACTTATACGCTGTACCACTGAACCACTAGGATCCCAAATAGCAAATACTAATCTCTATATATAATAAGACAGTAAAAATATTTTGTCTGTACATTTAGTAATTTTGACTGAAATGGATAGAGGGACACTTAAAAAGACTAATAGAAAGCAAAAAGATTTTTTTTGAATTTCTTGTCTGTCTGTCTGTCTGTCTGTC